>CAUZXS010000335.1:0-158731 GCA_963585895.1 Sepioteuthis lessoniana | reverse complement strand
CCTCTTAAGCCGAGATCATATAGGTTCTGCATAATACCATACTTTCAGGTAGTGTCGTAAGCCTTCTCTAAATAAAAAAATACAGCTGTCAGATGCCGTTTTTATGAAGGCTTCCCCGATGAAAGTTTCCAGTCGGATCAAATGGTTTATGGTTCCTCTCCTTTTCCGGAATCCTGTTTGCATATTTGTTATTTGACCATTTGTCTCGAGATATCACGTCAGTCATCTGTTTACCATCCGCTCCATCGTCTTACAAAGGCAGCCAGTCAATGCGATGGGTCGATAATTTTGCGGATTGAAAGTATCTTTGCCTGATTTGGGGATCGGGGCAATTATTGATTGTCACCATGTTTCTGGGAACATATCACTCGCCCAAATATTATTACATATGTTTAGCAGGCATTTGACTGATTCATCTGGCTGCTGCTTGAGAAACTCATTATATAAATCACCAGGACCGACAGCTGAGTTATTGGATTTTTTATGGAATCCACTAATTCAAACAGGGTGAATGGCTTGTTGTATATTTCGGAATTAGCTGAAGTAAAATTTATTTTTTTCTTTTCGAGGGCGTATTTGATTTCATTGAATAGTGCGTTGAACTGGCTGGAGGAATTTTTAGAGAACGTTTCCGCTTGAAGATCTGCAATGGCCTTTTTTTTCTGTTATTTTCTCGTTTGACACGGAGAGGTGTTTTAGTGGGGTTGGTTGTTCTTTACCAGCTATTTTCCGAATCATGAGCCGAAACTGCTTTAATGTTAGAGGAGGTATTTAACTTGCTCACCTAATTTTTCAAAGATTTCTTCTTGCTTCTTTGATGATTTTGCGGGTATTAGCTCGGTGGAATATGAAGGTGATTAAATTTAAGGTTGTGGGTTCAGTGTTGAATTTTCACAAAGCTGCTCGTCGAAAGGCGAATAGCCTGTTTACATTCTTTGCTGAACCATGGTCTGTCTCGTTTATGAGTAGTTGGGTTGTGTGGTATGCACGTTTTAGCTATATTGATAAATGTTTCAGAGAATTCGAGAGCGGTTTTGGAATTGTTTTCTATTGGGTGTTTCTGGTGTAGAGACCGAAAATCTTTTCCGTTGGCTTGGTTTAATCTCCGTCGGAGAAGGTCGTCGTCTTGAGGGTGTAGACTTTCGATTACAATTGGGAAATGGTCGCTTCCGCATGTGTCGACATACACCCTCCTGGTAAAATCGAGGAAAATTGAGGTGTCCTTGAAAGTTAAATCGATGGCTGTGTCGGTAGCAGATGATGGGTCAATGTGTGTTATTTTTTGTTGAAGAGGCTGAGATTGTTATTATTTATGATAGTTTCCTTTGCCTTTCTGGTTTGTGCTTCTACAGCCCCACATGATGTTATAGCTGTTAAAATTGTCAAGTAGGATAAAAGGTGTGGGTAGTTGTTGTAATATGTTTTCATTTTCATTTATTGCATCGTGAGGCGGAATGTATAGTGAGCAGATATTGATTGTTCTGTGTAAAGTCACTTTGAGTTTTGCTTGGAGTTGAGTGTTGAGGTTGAGTTTGCTTTGAGGTATGTCATTCCTAATCAGGATTGAGACACCACCCGGAGCTCTATGACCGGTATTATTGATGTGGTTATATCTTTGATGATTTGTTTTTGTTATGTCATCGTTAGTTTTAAGGAATGTTTCTTGAAGGCAGACAATGGCAGGTTGTAGGCGAGTCATCAATAAGAGCAGTTCACTCATATTGGCTTTGATCCCGCGGCAGTTCCACTGAATTATTTTGTGGTTCATTGTTAAGCCTTAGATCTGGACTCTTTGCTCTTTTATTCTGATGGCCTTTGTGTTTAGTTAATTGAGGGTTATTCTCTATATCCATCTTTTCTAAGAGTCTGGATTTTTTACTAGATTCAATGTTTTCAGTTTCGTGTATTTTTTGTTTTGATGTACTCTTTTGTTTGTCTTTAAGAGTTTTCTTGTTTGGGGAGATATCTGCTAAATTGGGTGGTCTTATTGGTGATCTTCTATCTTTTGTTTTGGAATGAGATTTCTTCGTTGCACATTTAAATGGTCGTGTGGTCGGTGTTATTTCCATTTTCTTCTCTTGATCGATTTTTCCTGTAGAGGTTTGAGTTTGTGTGGATGTTTTCCTTTTGTCTGCTGCAAGATCTCCCGATGTAGTTAGTGCTTCTGTAGCTCTAGTGGTATCAAGTGAAGCTCTTGTTTCATTAATATAGCTTTCCCAGTCGTCCGGCTCCAGTTGAATGAATTTTTTCAACATCCTCTCCTAATTGTTATGTTGGGTTTTATTGCGCTGGACTGATTGAGAGTAGGTTGCGGTCTTAGATCGTTCTACCATTTTCCGCGCTTCATTATGAGGGATGTTATTCTTATGTTTAATCCTATTTACCCAACCCCTCCGCTCGGACAGGATATGACACAAGGTCAATTTTAAAGCGGAGTTTAACAGGTTTGAATTCAGAGTTTTCCTTCTCCTAGACTAGAAGCCTCACTAAGGCTGAAGAACCTAGTCTGTCCTACTATTTACCCATAGCTGGAGGGAGAATAATTGGATTCATACCTTTCCCAAGGGTATTAGTGCTATGTGAAATGCAATTAGTCTCGTCCAGGATTTGAACTCGTGTCGCCGTGTCCATTTCCTACGACGATAACAATTACACCACGGGCACCTGTTATTCTTATGTTTAATTCAAAATATTTCCCTTTCTAATCTCCACCTCTCGCAAGATAGACGGGATGATCATCTACGCAGTTGGCACGTTTATACGGATAATCACACTTGTCATTATGGTGGTCAGGATCTTGTTGGCCGGATTTACTACATACTTGTCCATCACTGCAATTATCCTCGTGATGGCCGTATTTCTGACAATTGTAGCATCGCAGTGGATTGGGTATGAATTGCGCGACCCTCTCCATTGTATAGCCTATTTTTATGTTTTCTGGTATTCTGGGCTGGTCGAATGTCATTATATAGGTGTTCGTTTCGATTATTTTCCCCTCTTTTTTTATAGACACTCTTCACTTCTGTTAGACCTTGTTTTCACATCTCACTTTTTATCTCTTCAATTGTACATAATGACAATTCCTTACTTATTACAATCCCTTTATTTATGTTTAGAGATTTGTGAGGATAAGTCTTGACAGTTATGTTGTGGAATCTTGTCATTTTCAATAAGAAATCCATGTGATTTCTTTTTTCTATTTCCACTAGCAGGGTTTGTTTCTTAAGTGTTTTTTTTTTTTTTACTGTGACAGGTTTGATGCTACTTGAGATTACCTTTTCTATTACAAATGGTGACGGGTTTGTTATTGGTATTTCCGTAGATTCAATTATAATGAATCATGGGAAATGTGCCTCTGTTTCATAGTCAGAATCAGTTTCCGTAAGGGTTCGTTCGAGTTTTTTAAGGAAGAAAAAGCCATGAGTGTTATTTATTATTCGCTGGTCCTAAGCTTCACCACCCACATCGGAGTTTAACTTGTGTTGGGAATGATCCAAGGGGGAACCCATTCGCCTTGGTTGAGACAGGGATACATTATCAGTATACTCGTATTAAGAAGAAAAAACTTACCTCTCTGCAGACGTGCCGTCGGAGTATTCTACAGCCTCAGCCGACAGGGCGAAATCATATAATAAGTGAATGCAGCAAATTAATGCAGAAAGAGTGGGGAAGCCGATCCACCGTTGATTGTGCAAGAAATTTAAATTCTACCATATGAAGAAATGGTATATGTACAACCCTGTGCATATGTCCGTGAGAAAACGTTTCAAAATAAAAAAATTTCATGATATGAAGTCAGATGGCTCGCAAAAAGTTGGGGACTGTGAGTGAAGGTAATTGGTGGTGAAGAGTAGAATTTCAGGGTCACGTCTCTCTCTCTCTTCTCGTTCCCTTCGCGCTTTATTTACCAGATCCTCTTCATTGTCCCACTCAGATATCAATCTTGGATACTCTGATTGTATCCCTTGCGTATCCTGATGTTGACTCTAAACTATATGGAGTGGTAAGGCTCCAGTTCTTGACCTCTGGAGAGTGTGGAGTACCTCTTAACTGTTATTACTCCCCGGTCTATGCTAACTTAAAGTACTGGTTCCTGCTAGGTTTCAATCTCTGGGACAAATTCTGATGGAAAAAGTAGTTTTGAGGGACCGTCCAAACGTACCAACTACAAATAGTATTATCGCCACCTTCATGTCCCACAGCTTTTTTCCAGCTCTCTGGCAAGGTCTAAGTATTTTTTCTCTTTTCTCTTTCTTTTATTTTCACACTGTAACCTTATCATTGTTATTATATGAGCGGTTTATTCATATATTGTTGTGGGAGCCTTACCCATCTTACCATAATAGACTCTTCTCGCCGTTATTAGTACTGAGAGATTTCGCTGCTAGGGGCAGATCAATATCGGTGTTATCCGAACAGTACGAGACTTCTTACCTTTTCTATGTAACTCTATCTTTCTTGTGTAATATAATCTGTGATCTAATATCCGTGTTTGTGTTTTCATTAGTGACCCTTTCCGGGGCCACAACACATATAAATAAAAATTTGTGTCTAGGATTAGAGTATCCGTGTTCTTTGCCTAGTTAGAAAGTGTCGTTTACAGGCTTTCTATCTAGGATAAGTGTACTATCTGTGCGTTCGTTTTAACTTAATATTTCCAAACTAATTTTACAGGGCTGTCCAAGCTTATTGACAGGTTACAAATAATGTTATGAAGTCCGGTGACCAGCAACTATCGTTTTTAATGGTGCGTCAACTTTCTTGGAAAAGTTAATACCATAGCCTTTCTTGTTAAATAGTAGTGATGATACTTAACGTCGAGCATAATATTTCATAATTTTCCGAAGGGTTTTAGCTCGAAAGTAAACGTAATAGCGCGACAAGAGTTCGAACTCGCTTTCTACGATGTTGCAGTCCAGCACTTTTACCATTACGCCACAGAGACTTACTCTAAGTAACTAGAGTTTTGAACATAAGAGTTTACTGAAATGGTCAAAAGTTTGTATTTGCTCAACTCTTCAACGAAGAGGATGCGACACAAGAACTATTTTTAAGCGTAGTGATACAGGTTTGACTTTAGAATATGTTCCTTTTGGATTGGTTGACGTTCCAAGATTAAAGAGTCCAGTCTGCTCTACTATTTACCCATAGCTGGAGGTTTGGTTGGGTTTTATGGCATATCAACCAAAGAAGTCATTTAATGCCAAATCCTTTTTATACATATATAAGTAAGGTTCGCTACTGTAGTCGAGGGCGAACCGAAAGCTTCCTTTTCAATCGCTACTACACCGAGTTGTATGGGATGGTGCTGCTCTTCCCCTTGGATTGTTCCGCTTTACCCTTGATATGCACCTCATAATGCTGAGTGTTAAGCAAGGAGGTATCAAGTACCATTTTTTAAGTCTTTGGTATGACTCGACCTGGGATTGAATGTCGGTCTCCCTGACCGTGATTTGGTTTGGTTTGGTTTTATGGCATATCATCCATTGTACGTCATTCAATGCCAAATCCTTTTGATACATATATATTAAATATATGATCTCTAAATACATTTTGTAGATTACATTTTTAAACGAGCCTGAGCTCATTTTTTTGCACTCAGTTAAATGCTTTCATTTATTTCTATCTAATAAGAATAGTTCTATTTACCATAAATCATTTGTTTGTACACAGTTGTACATTAGCCATGATATGGCTATGTGTGAAACGTACATCGAATGTCCATAGGAATCTCGAAACACGAAAAACACTTACGACTTCTTTGTTCAAGTACGAAACTTTTTATAACCTTTGAGTTTAAAGGTTTTTCGACATAAGGAGAGAGAGGCACAATCTTTCTATCCTGACTTTTTCATCTGCAACCCCCAACACGTGTGGCACCCGCCACAAAGGTCTCCACGAGCAAGCGAAAGCCATCCGTCTTCTCCCGAGACAGGTCTCATCTCAACTCACTGACTTTTTCAAAATCTCCCAAAATCCTCCGCGTGGTTCCGGTGCATGGCGTCATTTGCACTAGCTAACCTCCGTTTCCTATCTCGGGCTATTGTGACATCTCTGAGTGACTCGTCCGCTCTGCGCGCGCGTTAACACCTGTATTAATGTTGCACCTAAGTAACCCATGCACTGAGTCGAGAGGTTCTCTGCCTAACTAAACCCAAAGGCATGAAACTGAAATCCCTCGGCCATTATATTACACAGTTTAATGTTTTTAAGTATTGCTATGTATCATTAACAAGTCAATTAAACACCAGTCATTTGTTTACACACAGTTAAACGTAAAAAAAGTTATATTTCAAGCAATTCGGTTTAGTAGAAGTACAGATTTTGTTTGCACACAGTTAAATGTAAAAACAGTTCTATTTGAAGCAAATCAGTTTAGCATTAGTGCACAATTTAAATGTCAAAGAGTTATATTTGGGCCACAGATAGGACCCTATCAGTTGCTACCCCTCCGGACCAGAGTGAACCAGAGAGCGATAGCAATGAAAGGATACTTCGCATTCCCCAAAGCTCTTGAATTACTGAAGCCCCATCATCACATTGTTTAGTGTCATATCAAGATACTCGATGGGGGAGTCTTATCCCTCTTCAGAGATACACCCGGTGTATTCTACAGCCCCAGCCGACTGGGCTACATAGTTGGAAAATAGAATAGTTGAATTCCAACCTTTTTCAATGGAGTTATCGCTTTATGAAATGGAACCAGTCTCGTCAAGGATTAGAATCCCGGTTGTCGGGCCCATTTCCTCTGACGTTAGCCAATAAGTCACAAGCGCCTTAAATGAAATATCAAAGAAGTATGCTTAATAGTTTTTTTTTTATGATGCGACCGAGTCGGCGGCTAAAAGACAAAGAACTTGAACAGTGACTGATCTTAAGCAACACTCATTGAAAACATTACAACAGAACATTATGATTTACTTTATCGACTGCTGACCAAAAGAAACGTGAATACAACTGAATATTTCTTGTTTCATTTTAATCGTTGAAGATGCGTGTGTCCGTGTAGAATCACTTCAATAAATATATAAATTCCATGGAAGAATTCAATATCATTTTGGGCATGTATTGTACCAGACCTTTTACAACTCACCTCGTTTTATGTATATCCTGTGGCGATTTCAGGGCTTAGCCCAAGAAGCTATTCTGTCTTCCAAAGTATTTCTCTCAGAATAAGTATATTTGTCCATGACTTTAGACACAATCTTGAAAATGATGCCTTTTTAGTGGTCAAACAGTGGAATATGCATATTCAATACTACCCCCCCCGCTAAACTAAAAGCGTTGAAAATTTTTTCTGGTTAGTTTCTTCAGGGTAATGTTCTTTTTTCTTAAAAACACACACCTAATGAAAGTATGTTGTAAAATAGATATTTCTTACGTAAAATAAAGTTTTTTGTTTATTAAACTTCGGATATATATCTATCAATTTATAGCAACCAATCAAGGAGAATGAAAACTCTGAATTCAAACCTATTAAACTCCGCTTAAAATATTGACCTGCGTCGCATCTTGCTCATTTGAAGGTGTCGATTAAATACATCTAGCTAGCTATCTCAATTTGTTTACATCTATCTATCCATCTATCTATCTATCTGTGTGTGTGTGTGTGTGTGTAAAATAATATAGTTTTGTTTTCTTTGTTTAATGGCATATCAAACTTCTTGGGTTATTTTATGCTAAAACCATCCTGGTTGAAGAACATCAGTCATAACATTTCACCCATAGCTAAGGGAATAAAGGAGTTCATACTTTTCCCAATGGTATAAGTCCGAATGATTCGTAAATGAAGTCTCCTTTTGACAAGCACAAAATTGATTAATAAAAAAAACTTTTAAAAAGTATATTTCGTGGCATTTGTTAATCTCGTGAGACCCTTGGGATCTGAGTCTGGATCTCAGTACAGACCTGAGCAAGGTTGTATGGAAAACTCGCAGTTACCTATACTGCTGTTCTTCCCTCTTGGAGGTTGTCTAAAAGAAATGAAAGACATTCATGTCCCAGCAGATATCGCCAGATAGAAATTTGAATTCAATGTTTGACTACCTCAGGGACTCCAGCTCGTGATTTTGAAACTCTATCCCAATAAATTACTTACCACTCTGGAAGGAAAGCTTAATCCAGCCTTTTATTTACTCATAGCTGCGGTTGGCTTGGTCATTTGGTTAAATGACGTATCAACCCTTGTGGGCTATTTAAAGCCAAATCAGTTGGTGTGTGTGTGTGTGTGTGTATATATATATATATACGTATGTCAATGGGCCGATTATAAACAATATATATATATATATATATATATATATATATTATAAATGAATTATATATATATATATATATATATATATATATATATATATATATATATATATATATATATATATATCATTTATAATCGGCCCATTGACAAAATGATTTGACTGTTCGCAAATGATCCGGGAGACCAAGGTTTAATCCCAGGTCGAGTCATGCCAAAGACTCAAAAATAGTACTTGATGCCTCCTTGCTTAACTCAGCATTATAAAGGCACGGATCAAGGGTAAGTTAGGCAATCCAGGGAAAGGAGTAGCGCCCTCTCCGACACCTCGATGAGTTATTGAAAAACGAGCCTTCGTGTCGTCCTCGATAACGGTCGGCCATCTTATATATATATATATATAATTTGCAAGCGAACAGTTTGTTGGTGAAATTTTTAAACGAATTACAGCACATTTGTTCTCACACAGTTAAATAGTTTCAAGTATTGCGATTTAACACTAATAATTCTGTTCAACATCATTCATTTGCTTGCATACAGTGAAATGGCTCCAATTATTACTATATAATGTTAAATTCAATTTAACATCAGTCATTTGTTTGCACACAGTTAAATGGTTTCATGTATGGAAAATGATTAAGCAGTTCTCTTTGACCCATAGATGCGACCCTAATAGGTACTACCACTCCGGATCTGAGTGGACCTTGGAGTAATGAAAATGAAGGGGATACTCCACATTTCCCAAAGCTCTAGGACTGGAGACTCACCATCTGATCCAATTTAGTGTCATATCCAAGACACTCGTTAGTAAGTCTTACACCTCTGCAGATATGCAGTCGGTGTATTCTACAGCCCAACCGACTGGGCTGCATAGCCAAGGAGAAAAGACACGGATTGGTTCTTTTCCCAATGGCATTAGTACATCGTGTAACGCCAACTTCACCCCAGATTTTAACTTGACCCGCAGACTAAATTTTCTTTAGCAACAATCAATACTCCACCGGTGTCTCCATCAAAGAAGTAAACGTTTTCTTAAAGAATAGGGACTCGGGAGAAAAATGTTTAAAATCGTAACTACTGTTAATCATATTAAAAGTTGTGTAAATTTTAAAGTTATTTTTTACACTTGAAAAGTAAAGTTAGAAAAGCATTTTTCATGAAATTCTAGCATCTGTAAATTAAGAAAACTAATGATGTTGACAAGAAAAATCAGTAGGAATGTTTCACCTATTTTTTCAAAGAAAACATTCGGCAACTTTTTATTTTTGGGTCCCTTAGACAAGAACTAAAAATTAGACTTGCAATTATCCAAGACAAAGACTATCGGTAGAAACAAGGAGTGTTTCTGTTTGACAGCTGCTTTGAACACCACTCTTTTCATTATTTTCTTCTTTGCCCGAAAGGTAGGCGCCCAGGAACCGCCAATATCAATTCCTTTGAAGTTTGATGGTCGACAACAGAGACAATATTGGCGTGGAGAACTTTTTCTTTTTTAAAGGCCTCGTTTAAATGTATTGTCGACTCGTAAGTTCGCATTCAATAAATTGTTTGTATGTTTAGAACAAAATATTCTTTCTGGGAACCATGACATACGTGGAACTTTTTCTATTTTCAGATTTAATGAAACATGAAGTTTAGAGAACATTACAAATTTACACTTATACATAATAAGACCAAATTTAATTCATGTGCACTACTTAAAAAATGAAAAGCTTTTCTAAGCTTTTAATGTCTTTTTGAATTTTTTTTATTTAAGAAAGCACTGAGATATTAGGTTTTATAGTCAATGTACGTCATTTAAATTAAACTATGGAAAGGGGTACTTGATGAATTAGATGGCTACATACAGATTGTTTGGTTTCTTTGTTTAATGGCATATCAACTCTTTTTAGGTTATTTAATGCCAAAGCCATTCTCGTAGAAGAACAGTAGTGGTACTATTTAACCCATAGCTGGGAGGATAAGGGGGTTCATACCTTTCCCAAGGGTATTTGCCCGAAATTTGACGTAATAGCGCGACTGGAATACGAACTCGCGTACTACGATTCCGCAGTCCATCGCTTTAACCATTACACCACGAGGACACCCCCGCTACATACAGAGTTAAGGCCAAAGAATCCCCACTTATGCATTGACGTGTCCAACTACTTATGTTACATAGCCACAATTAACGCCATGTGCGAAATGGACGTATAATGTTCATAACGATAGAACATATAAAGAACATAGGAATCTCGAAATTCGAAAACAGGTACGAAACCTTTTTATTAACTTTGAGTTAAAGGTTTCGACATAAGGAGGAGAGACACAATCTCGCTATGCCGTCTTATTCATTTGGCCCCTATCTCGTGCGGCACCCACGGCGCGCATATTCGTCTCGCCACAGCGAGCCCCAAAAGTCGAACCTCCTCCTTCGGCGTCTAGTTTTCAACTCTCCTGACTTTCTTTCAATTCTCCACAAACCTCGGCGCACTTCCAGTGGGTGACATCACTCGCACTCCGTCACCCGTTTCGTCTCGGACTATTGTGACATCTCTGAGTGACACCTTCGTCCGCCTGCGCGCGCCCGCGTTAACACCTGCATCAATGTTTGCACCTAACTAACCCATGTGCTGAGCCGAAAGGTTCTCAGCCTAACTAAACCCAAAGGCATGAACCGAAATCCCTCGGCTATTATATTACACTTATTTGACGGCATATAAGACGCTAGCAAATCAAGAAAAATTAGTAATTAGTAAAATTATTAGTCTGAATCTCAACTAACTGCTTTTTTCAAAAATCACGAAAATTTCAAGCCCATTGCTTCCGGGCAAGACGTCATTCGAACCCCAGTCCCATTTCCTATCTGGGGTTTTTATTTTGACATTTGTGATTGTTACATCCTCCGCGCGCGAGCGTGAACACCTGCATTCAATGTGTGCCCTTGCACGTGCACTAAGCCGAATAGTTCTAAGCCTAACTAAACCGAATGATAAGATATGATAAGATATAACCAACGAAATATGATAATATAAAAAAATCATTCCACAATTATATAACAATTTTAGTTAAACAAAGCCATGATTACAATTAAACGAAATATAATCGAAAAAAAAAACACAAGCCCATAAAAACTTTATTATATTTAAAGGTAAGAAAAAATGAAGATAAAAAAATCTACGCATAGTATATAAGACGTAAGGAAATTTTAAAATATATTTTTAGTAAAAAAAAAAAGTGCACCGTATATGCCGTCAAATACGGTAATTATTTAGTTCGGCTATGTTTAATGGCATATCAACCCTTGTGGGCTATTTAATACAAGATCCTGTTGGTACAAATACATATATTACATATATGATTTGTAAGAGAATAGTTTGTAGTTTGTAACATTATTTTAAAATGATCCCGAGTTCATTTCTTTACACGCACTTAAATGGTTTCAAATGTTACTATTCATTGCTTGCACAGAACTCATTATTTGTATAAAAATGAATTTGGCATTAGATAACTTGCAAATGTTGATATGCCATAAAATCCAACCAACCAACCAAATATTGTTTGCACTTAGTTAAATAGTTTCAAGTATTGCTATCCAACACTAATAGTTCTATTTGTACACAATTAAATAGTTTCAAGTATTGCTATCCAACACTAATAGTTCTATTTGTACACAATTAAATAGTTTCAAGTATTCCTATGAAAAACTGATGATTCAATTTAATTTTAAATGAGCCAGAGCTCATTTGTTTTTACACCGTTAAATGGTTTTAAGTGTAGTAAATAATTAAATAGGTCTATTTGACCCACAAGTAATGCCACACTGGGTCAGAGTGGACCTTGGAGTGATGTTAATGAAGAAGTACTCGACATTACCCAAACATCCTTGACTGGTGTCTCACCAATAGATAATTTAGTATTATATCCAGGGCACTTGTTGATTCGGGGTGTCTTACCCCTCTGCAGAGGTGCAATCAGTGTATTCTACACTCCTAGTCGACAAGACAGATAACTAGTTGAGTAAACATACACGTCTGGGAAAAAAAGAGGCAGTCTTTTTTCATTTCATTGAAATCTCTCTCTCTCTCTCTCTCTCTCTGTGTGAGCATAAAATAATATAGGGATACATTGGTAAATGAACTCTCTCTCTCTCTCTCTAACAAAACAAAACACAACATTCAATAATATACAAACCTTTAGAAATGTCATTTTTATGATACCCATCATACTTTAAAGATTATCTCTCTTGAATAATTTTCATGTTCGTTAGGGGATCATAAGGTGTCAAATGACTGTAGTAGAAAAACCTTCTCGATCTCTTTTTGTTTCTGTTCTTTGAACAGTAGAAACGCGTTCCAACTGATAAAATTATACTCATATTGTTCCATGAACAAGAAGTATATAAGGGTACAAAAATGGTAAAAGGCTTCTTTAATGAGTGTCGGTAATATCGCCATGTGGCTTTTCCGTGGTAGGGTCTATGACAACGTCTCTACTTTCTAAAGAACAGAAACAAAAAGGGTTCAAGAATGTTTTCCTGGGATTGTCATTTGACACTTTATGAACCTCTAATGGACATGTAAATTATCCAAGGGAGATAATTATTCCATGTATCTATACCACCGAAAACAACAACAGTAATTGATTCGATCAATGAAATATCGTCAAGGTACATGGCGCAACGGTTATCATTTTAGGAAATGGACTCCTACTCATGGACCCTCCAGTGTTAACCGAGCGGCAAAAACTTACATTCATCAACTCTGTGTGGACATTGAGTGCTGTGAGAGGATTTACCTAGAGTGATGACCGATAGGGACGGATGGTGAGGAAGAGAGTCAGTGCGCTCTGATGATGATAATGATATTATTATTGATATACTAATGCTAATATTGGTCCTTTGAGAGTTGGGACTCGGCTGAGTATCTTCGTTACTCCTAAGAATACTAATAATGTTATCGAACTCAACTGAGTGTCTAGAAAGCAAATTCTAAGTGGAACGTATACAGCAAAGAAAAAGGACGCTGGATGAAAATACACATTGAGAAATAGTTTTATATGTCTGCTGGAACAAGGCAGATATGTATTGAAAAAAATAACTCCCATTTTAAACCCCTTCACTTTTAGACACGAAAAGTTACTGAGGCAGACACCAAAAAGAAAAATGCATAAATTACGAACTTAACCTCAGGTGGACGTGTCTGTCTGTCTTTCTGTCTGTCTCTATCATTGTTCATCCTTTCTGCTCTCAGGGTTGATCTACCTGATATAGCATTCCTTTTTCTTTCCCCTGTCAGTTTTAATTTGGTCTCTCATTAATTAGAAATTAAAATGGGAAAAACGTGTGAAGTAAAACAATTTCTCGAAGTTTGCATTATATCAGGGCCTCTCAAAGGGATCCATATTGACTTCTAGGGGGTAAATAACATTTTCGCAGTGTGAATAGGGATGAATTTACTTGTTTGGATTTATAAATCCCTTTATAACAAGAGAACAAAAATTGCTGGATCATGTAGACTAGTTGCCAGATATCGAACATCTAGCAGAATGTCTGAGTGTGTAATATAATGGCCGAGGGGTTTCGTTTTATATATCTTGCCTTTGGGTTTGGTTAGGCTGAGAACCTTTCGGCTAAGTGCATGGGTTAGTTAGGTGCAAACATGAGCGCAGGTGTTCACACGGGGAGGATGTGTCATTCAGAGATGTCAAAATAAAAATCCCAGATAGAAAATATGACCAGGTTATGTGAATGACGTCATGCACCGGAAGCGCGCCCGGAGGATTTGGGGGATTTTGAAAAAAGTTAGTGAGTTGAGTTTTGCCGTCAGAAGAAGAAGGGTGACTTTCGCTTGCTCGCTGAGGCCTTGTGGCGGGTGCCACACGTGGTTTGGGGCAGATGGAAAAGTCAGCATAGAAAGATGGCATCTCTCTCCTTATGTCGAAAAACCTTTAAACTCAGAGATAATAAAAAGTTTCGTACTTGAACTAAGAAGTCGTAAGTGTTTTTCGTGTTTCGGGATTCCTATGTTATATATGAACATTTTATGAACATTATATATACGTTTCACATATTCATGTATGGCTATGTAACAATTGGATGTGATGGCCACAAGTGATATGCCGTTCACAGGCGACCCGTTCTAAACATATGGGTCATTTAAATGAACGAACGATTTGTCTCCGACCGAAAAGATCCGAATGGTTTCGGCGTCGCTAACGATAATATAATCATATTTTCCCGAAAGAGAGCATTATATTTTGAATTAATTATTTTATATAAATACTGAATTCTAAGATATCCCTTTTTGTAACAGATGTCTTTAGGGGAAAAAAGATTATTTGATAATAAGTATTAAAATATAGATTGAAAAAAAATAAGAAAAAGAACTTTTAAAAATTAAAACTACTGGATGTCTCAAAATAGATGCAACCCATTGATATGATTATAATTTATCACAGAGAGAAGAAACTTAAAAAAGATTGCAAGTCCTGCAAGCTGATATCATCATCATCATCATGTCGCGCTATCAGCACGGATATCCCTGACCATCTCTCGCCACTCCTCCCTATCATCCATTGCTTCTGGTAAGTCTTCAGGGCTACATCCCGTATCCGCACAGAGCTGCTGTATGTAGATCCCAGCTGATCGTCCTGCCTTTGCTCGTCCATGTGAAGGGGCCCACAGAAGTACATCACTTATGAGCTCTTCCCTACTTCTCCAGCAGTGTCCCACATGTCTGGTTCGTCTAATTTTGATAGTTTTCATGATAAGTGGTAGGTGGCCGTACAACTGCTGCTTTGTTGGGTGCTGCCTCCAGGACTTATTCAATATTGCTCTCAGCATTCTTATGTAGTTGCCGTCAAGCTTTTTCTCCATACGTTTAGTTAGCGTCCATGTAGTGCATCCATAAAACAGTATCGACATGACTGCTGCTTGAAAAAAATTGCGTTTTATTTTATCGATCAGGTCTGACTTCCATTTGACCGATAGCCTATCGATAGCTGTCTTTGCTTAACAATTGAAAAAAACATTTATTTGATGTCCTTAGCTCGAAGGATGTATTTTTTACAACACGTGTTCCAAATGACCGCCATTGCGCTGATGACACACGGGAATTCGTCGAGTGAAGTTGTCAATGACCCTGACGTGCTCTTTTTTCGGTAAGGCTCGAACCTTCTAATTGATTGCCACTTTGAGTTCAGCAATGGAGTATGGATTGTTCTTATACACGTTGTCCTTCAAGAACCCCCAGAGAAAAAATACTGCGGGGTTCAAATCGAGTGAATGCAGAGACCACTCGGGTTCGCGGCGCTTCTTAATCAGCCTTTAAGGGCATTAATTGTTGAACCACTTCCTCGTGATGTTGGCTGTATGTGAAATTGCCCAATCTTGTTGGAACCATTGCACATCTCGATTCACCCCGCGATGTGTTTCAAGTATTCTCCAGTATTTGTTCAGCACATCAATGTTACGTTCCCTTGTGACAGTAACTGCCTACCCGTGTGTATTTTCATATCAAAACGGTCCGATTATTCCATGTTTTGAGATATCCACCCAAGCCGTGCATTTCGCAGAATCTAAGAGCCTCTGAAGCACCTCGTTAGGGGTGTCTGCGCCCAACTACACACAGTTGTTGCTACTGATATATCTCCAAAGCCAGAAGTGTGCTTGGTCGCTGAACCAAACATGACCAAAAAGTCAGGATCCTCTTCAACCTTGTTCTCGAAACGCTAGCACATCACAAAACGTTTTTCCGTGTCAGCTGGTGTGAGTTTATGTTTGATCTGGATTCTGTATGGGTACATCTGAAGATCCTTCCTCAATATTCTTTTCAAGGATGCTCATGAAAGACCAAGTTCTTGAGAACGTCTTCGGATGGACTTTTTCGGACTCCTTCCGGCAGAATCTCTCACCGCATCCACATTGTCAGAACATCTTGCTGTCAACTTTCTGCCAGATCTGAGGTTTTCTGCCTTTGGCTTTTCTAGGGTCATTGTTTAAGTTAATCTTCTTGCGAAATTTTACTTGCACAGTTTTGAATGAGTTGGTCACCAAATAAGTTGTGACAGAAAATATTTTTTCTCTCTTATCCAAGGCACTGTGATCAAGGATTAATAGTTGTTATAGTATATCATTTTCAAATTTGAAACAAAAAATAACACAGGATTATAGTTAATATATTTATTAGCAGTCACATGAGTCCTATGTATATTGAGACATCCTAGAATACAATACCTGAAATTTTAATTCTTATCGATGGTAACAAATTTTAATGAATAAAATTAAAATTAGATTATTATTAACGAATTGACCGGAAAGAACTGGATCTTCATTTATTGAGTCAGTTTCATTTTTTAATATCAAGTATTTGTTGGGGTGCGAGTTATTGTATGATTTAGTATTCCATTTACAATCATTTTTCTGTACTTTGTGAAAATTTTAATGTTGAAAACGAAAACATAAAAAAATAAACTCTTTCTCATCATGACATTCAGTTAAACTGAGATAAAATGTTGGCAATATTTAATTAATTTATTTGGTGGTGAATGAAAATTAAATCTGATTACAAAGGTTGCACTAAGTAAAACGTTTGTGTTAAATGAACGCAAGGTCGCAATAGTAGAGAGTCTAATGAGAATCTATAAGAGTAAATTTTCATACGATATAAGCTGGTCATGTCGTCAGTCATTGAACTATTTCCTTTCAAATTCGACCGGCGAACCAAAGAAGGAAGTGACCAACAAGTACTTTCGGGCGTTTTTTAGAGTAAGGACAGGCAAGTTCGTTTCGCAGATCAATTACTATTGGGAGAGTCCGGACACATTTGGTGGTGTAGCGGTTAGCAAGCTAGACTAGAAAACCTGCACGAGTGAGTTCGAGTCTCATTGGTGCTCCTTTCAGATGGCCTTGTGCCACATCTAAGCAAAAAGCTTAGTAAATTAGGGCACCTCAGTGGTGTAATGGTTAGCAAGGTAGATTAGCAAGCCTTCACGAGTGAGTTGGATTCTCATTGGGTGCCCCATTCATGCGGTCTTGTGCTACATCTAAGCAAAAAGCTTAGTAAATTACTACTGGAGGGGCCTGTGGTGTAATGGTTATCGTCGTAGGAAATGGACACGGTGACACGAGTTCAAATCCTAGACGAGACTGATTGCATTTCACATGGGAAAGGTATGAATCCAATTATTCTCCCTCTAACTATGGGTAAATAGTAGGGCAGACTAGGTTCTTCAGCCTTGATGAGGCAAACAGTCTAGGAGAAGGAAAACTCTGAATTCAAACCTGTTAAACTCCGCTTTAAAATTGACCTTGTGTCATATCCTGCCCGAGCGGAGGGGTTGGTAAATATGGTAAATTACTACTGGGAGAGTTCCCGTTGCGCAGTGGCTAAAATGCTGGACTGCGGCTACGTGGTAAACAAGTTTAAAATCCAGTCGCGTTATTAGGTTCACTGTCAGACTAATACCACAGCGATAGGTTAAATAGTACCACCACTGTTCCAGAGGAATGGCTTCAGCTTTAAATAACTCACGAAGGTGAATATGCTATTAAAACAAAACCAAATCAATTATTTTCCTGACACAAGGTGACCCACAGTTTTGACCTTGTGCCAAACATAAGCTATGCTTAGTTGATAACTTAAAACTGTGCTATCATGGACTTGAAATAAAGTCATTACATAAAACCCAATCAAGTATTGGATTGATTACTTTTAACGACATGTCAACACATCTTGGGTTATTTTGGTTTGGTTTGATTATTATTGCATATCAACCATTGTAAGTTATTTAACGTTAAATCCTAAGCCGAAACACTACTGCATAGTTTGGAACGAGCCGCCGCAGGCATTGACCTCCATGTCAATGCACACAAAACGGAATATATGTGCTATATTCAAACAGGCGACATCTCCACACTAGACGGAACCTCTCTGAAACTAGTAGATAAATTCACCTACCTAGGAAGCAGTATCTCATCAACCGAAAAAGACATGTTTATGCGGCTAACGAAGGCATGGACAGCTATCGATAAGCTATCATCATATGGAAATCAGACCTGACCGATAAAATGAAACGCAGTTTCTTCCAGGCAGCGGTCGTGTCGATACTACTGTATGGATGCACTACTTGGACGCTAACAAAACGGCTGGAGAAGAAGCTTAACGGCAATTAAACAAGAATGTTGCGAGCAATATTGAACAAGTCCTGGCGGCAACACCCCATAAAGCACCAACTATACAGCCACCTGCCTCCCATCATGAAAACTATTCAGGTTAGACGAACCAGACATGCAGGACACTGCTGGAGAAGCAGGGACGAGCTCATAAGTGATGTACTCCTATGGACCCCCACATATGGCCTAGCACAAGCAGGACGACCAGCTCGAGCGTACATACAGCAGCTATGTGATAATACGGGATGTAGCCCTGAAGATCTGCCTGAGGCGATGAATGATAGGGAGAAGTGGCGAGAGAGGGTCAGGGATATCCGTGCTACCAGCACGGCATGGTGATGATGATATATATAATTAATTAGTAAAGACAAATTTTATCTGCATAATTTAATTAAGATCCTTTCGAGTTTCCTGACAAGTGTCTTGGATTCAGGTTGGAATTGGTGGATGAATATACCAAAATTGTCCCGAGCATTTTTGGATCCTTCATAGGCCATCATCAGGGGTTGCTTGCATGTGTAAGGAGTGTTATTTTTTTTTAAATGAGTTTTGAAAGTTTTTGAAAGTTTTTATAACATAACAAGAATATGTGAACGCAGAGTTGGAGAAAACTGAGTTGCTGATTAATTGAATCTCGAAAGGATCTTAATTAAATCATACAGACAAAATTTGTCCTCACTATCTAATAAAACATGCTTAAATGAATGACTGCTGCCTAACTACACTCACATACGCACACACGCACACACACACTCACACACGCATATATATATATATATGATTTGGTTTGGTTAGGTTTTATAGCATATCAACCATTGTAGGGATTATTTAATGTCAAATCCTTTTTACACACACACGCACACACACACACACATATATATGTAAGATATATATGATTTGGTTTGGTTAGGTTTTATAGCATATCAACCATTGTAGGGATTATTTAATGTCAAATCCTTTTTACACACACACGCACACACACACACACATATATATGTAAGATATATATGATTTGGTTTGGTTGGGCTTTATAGCTAATCAACTATTGTAGGTTATCTAATGCTAAATCCAATTTATTCATTTTTATTAAATATACAGGATTTGGTTTGGTTTAGTTTTATGGCATACCAACCATTGTAGGTTATTTAATGCAAAATCCGGTTTATTCATACGTATTAGATATATATGATTTATAAATATGTCAATAAAGTTGAATAGTTCCAAGTATTGCTATGTATCACAAATATCTGTCATTTGCTTACACACAGCTAAATGATCAAACAGTTCTATTTCAAACACTTCAGCATAAGTCAAAATTAGATAGTTCCAAGTATTGCTATGTATCACTAACAATTCCATTAAACATCAGTCATTTGTCTACATACAGTTAAATGATCAAACAGTTCAATTTAGCATAAGTCATTTATTTGCACTCCGTTTAAATGTCAAACAGTTCTATTTGACCCATAGGTAGGACCCTATCAGGTGCTACCACTCAAGGCCAGTGGGCACCTCAGGTGGTGTAATGATTAGCAAGCAAGTCTAGCAAACCTACACGAGTGAGTTCGAGTCTCATTGGGTGCCCCATTCATATGGCCTTGCGCCACATCTAAGCAAAAAGCTTAGTAAATTACAATCACACCAAGCCAGAGAGAATCTGGGAGTGATGGCAATGAAAGGGTACTCTGCATTCCCCATTACTGGAGCTTCATCATCAGATTGTTTAGTGTCATATACAAGACAGTCTTTATGGGTGTCTTACCCCTCTGCAGAGATGCAGCTAGTGTATTCTACAGCCCCAGCCAACCTAGTTGGCCAAGAGGTTAAGGAATCGTATTTATATTTAAGTTTTTTGTGTTGCTTCTTGAGTTTTTTATACACCGTCCTATCGAATACGAATAATTTTAAACAAATTTATTTGATCTATTGATAAGAACCTAACAGGTACTAATTCATTGGATCAGTGGACCTGAGAGTAATGGTAATGAAGTAGTACTCTGCACTTCCCAGAATTCCATAACTGGAGCCTCACCATCAGATGCAGTTATATGCCATACGCAGGACATCCTTTTTTTGCAGGGCTCATACTCCTTTCTAGGAGATACAGTCAGGATGTTCTCAGTTATGCCAACAAGGTAAGATCTTGTATTACAGAAACTAACTTGATTTTTCTTAACATTTAAAGAAAATGCGAATTTCTTCAAAAAATAGCATTTTCTAGGTTATCGTTAAGTGTTTTAATTTTAATTGAAAAAGATGTTATTAAATTCTTACAGTTGATTTGCAATTTTTTATGCGTAAGAAGGTCTGATAGGTTCTTTTTTAATATTTTTTTTTGAATCAAAATATCTCCAATGCCAATCGTTTGGGAGAAATCAATATTAACTTCTGATGTAATTATCTCGTGTTCTCCTGTTTCTGAGTGTACTCGCCGAGGTGTAGTGCTTAACGTTTTAGACTGTAACATCGTATAGGAAATGATGTAATTTCCTTGTCAAAGAAAGTTCTTGAAAAAACGGATCAATTTTGTCGCAATTGTAAACCTAAAAAAAACGCCCACGTACGTTTCTAGAAAATTCAAGAATTTGGAGAAACCCCCAACCTAAAAAATTAAAACACTCGACCACATTTTTTTGATCACTTAAAAAACACGCGGTTACTTTCTTCGTTCGGAATTATGGAACTAACGCGCGTGTACGTGATCCTCCTTCATGCTATAAAGTCAAAACATCTTCAGAGGCATGTGAGAACAGTGCACTTGTCCCTCAGGTAAGACGGATACAACTGTGTTTCAGAGTCTCATAGAAGCCCAACTTACTTGACCGCCGGACGAACCGTATCAAGTTACGACCGTCAACTTAAAACAAGAATAGTTTCATTTCTTTGTTTTCAGATCTATTTAAGAATAAGACTTCTCTATTTTGTTGCACTCGTGTTAATTGTATTATTTTTATTAACAATAGTCCACTACACATAGTGATGAGCGAGTTTGAACTCCAGTCTCACTTTCACTTTCACTTTCACTTTGGAAATATATAAAAAATGATTATCGTCCAAGATATGGATTAAGTAGTACTACTACTATTTTCTTACAAGGATGGATTTGGCATTAAATAACTCTCGAAGGTTGATACCAAACCAATCCGATTCAATCCAATTTTCTGTGGCTTACAAAGCTGCATTTTCGAATGAAATAAAATCAATAAAAACGACTGTTTAAAAAATGTTACTTTGAAATCTCCATATGAAATGGCATAAGAACAATAAAAATCTCAAAAAGCCCTATATACAGGGTCATCATACGTACACACACACATAACCGGCTCATTGGCTAGTGGGTAGAGTGTTCGCCAATGGTCTGGGAGACCTGGATTCAGTCCCAGGTTGCGTCATACCAAAGACTTTAAAAATGGTACTTGATACCTCCTTGCTTAACACTCAACAATATAAGGTACGTATCAAGGGTAAAGTGGAGCTACACCTCAGTGTATTATTGAAAAGTCACCCTCGACTACGATCGCCAGCTTATATATATATATATATATAAAGTCATCCACAGACAGATCTGTATCGTTCTATCAGAACTCATCGGTGTGGCTAGATATAACTAGCTTCCCGTAGCTGGGATCGAAACCCGGTTGACTCAAACGCCAATCCAAGACTCTACCCTTTAGCCACGAGGAAACAGTAGCAAAGAAGTAAATTTTAAACGGTTATGAATCACAATTACTATTGTTTACATACATCCGCTTAACGGCTACCGAGAGCTCAATTCATATATGAAGAGCCTTGCAACAAACGCTAATGGCATTGCGATTACTTCATTCGCTTACAGAACTCAACCTTACGGGGATAGGGTAGTATATATATATATATATATATATATATATATATATATATATATATATATGAGGAGTAGCTTCTGTTATGGTATATCTGGGTCGATTTATAACTGAAAAAGAAGTCATTGAGTATTAAAATCGTACATACTATTGGATATGTTTATATTAAGGAAAAGTACAAAATATAGTTTTTGATTTTTACTGATTATAATTCAATAATCAAAAATCTAGCAATTCGTGAATCTCTTCACAGTTCTTCATTAGTAAGTACAAAAGTATAACTCCTCGGTTCTTCTTAAGTCCCGCCATGTTTAGATATCACACATATTTCACAGGTAAAATTTGAATGTGATACTTTTTTTGTAATTTAGTATTAATGGCAAAAAAAAAACTTATTTTTTCGGAGAACTAAAAAAAATCATAAAAATGTTTCTAACCAAAGGGCACCTTTTTTTAAAAAATACTATTTTAGATGACCGACCTCCTCCCCGCAAAAAATTGTTATACGAAAGATTTTACATTTTTAATTATTAGCTTCTTTTTATTGTAGGGACGCGTTTTTATTTCTTAACATCTTATAATCGTACCTACCTATAATGTTACTTTTTTAATACGAAGAAAAGAAAAGAAAAAATACCAAAAGTTAAGCGAAAGCATTGTTTTTCTATATCTCAAAAACTGTTTTTTTATCTCATACTTTTCATATTTATTTGAACAAAATATATTAAGTTTTAATCAGCATAAATCAAAAATTAAAAAACAAACAAACTATGTATAGAATAAACGAATACTTTTCTTTAGAATCGATACGCGAAATTTTTCACCTAAAAATGAGATATTTTTCATTCTTAGCTTCTTTTTATCGTTACATTTTTATGGAGTAAAAAATAAAATTAACGAATACATTTTTATTACTGTAACTCAACAGGCAATTAAGAACTGAATTTAAATATTTGTCATACTCTAAAAAAAAATGATCCTTAGGAAAATAGAATTATAATAATGTTCGAAACCACTCACGAGTTAATGACAACAGTTTTCAAAATAATATTTTAAATATGAACAAAAAACAATAAATAAATATATAAATAGTGTGATATGTGAATTCTTATATTTTTTATCGTTAGATTTTTAGCGGGTAAATGAAAATTTGAATTAAAACTTTTTCTGCTCTTTCAAATGTTTTTAACTCGACAATTGTTTTGTAACTGAGCACAAGTTATAAAAAATAAAAATTTATCGGAGACCCCACAATATATATATATATATATATATATATATATATATATATATGAAAGAAAATTTATGAAATCATACTCACTAATAAAATAATATATAAGATATCTTATATATCATTTTGAATGTAAACTAAAAAGAATAAAAAGAAAAAAGAATTCATGAAATATAGGAATACATTCATTGGAATTAATTGGCGAAATCTTTCGACCATAAATAAGGATCACATTTTTAATTCTTAACTTTGTCCTCTTTTCCCCCTTTCTGTCTCGCTGATAGGAACACATAAAATCCTATTAGTCCGGTCATGGACTGGGTATTTCAGCTAGTTTATACATATGTATATGTGTGCCTGTGTGTGTGTGTGTTACATTTTTACAAAGAAAATACATGTAAACAAAACTGAAAAGGGACGGACTCGTAGGTGTAAAACAAAACAATTAAGTTTATTTAGGCAGAGAATGCATCTATTGACCAGGAAAAGAACCATTTTAAACTTTGTGTGCACCAGTCAAATATACGTCTAACATGTGTCATGGTGGATCCGATCTCTTCTTCTATCCCACGTGTCTGTGATCTTCTGGTCCCAAGAATCCCACAATGCACTGTTCACGGGAGGCAACTCCCTTTCTATCTCTCAGGGGGAATAACTTTGATTTGTTTTTCGTTAGGTCTGATCCTAACAATATGAACGAACTTTCGGTAAATAGTTGGGCAGACTGGCTTCTATAGCCTTCTTTAGCAACCAGGCTAGGAGAAAGAAAACTATGACTTCAAACCAGCCGTGCTCCACTTAAAAAGTGACTTTGTGTCACATCCTGTCCCTAGAGGACGGTGTAAATACACACACACACACACACTCACACATACACACAAACACACACACACATATATATATATATATATATGTATATGGAGAAATGATAGATTTTGGTAAATCTGACAAGATGAGAAAAATAACTGGAAAAATGGATAAACCAAATACTGGCAACGGATTTAGCATTGATGTTTCTGAGGAAGTCTTTCTAAAATAAAGACGAAATATCATTATTAAATCCGTTGTCAGTGTTAGGTTTATACAGTTTTCCACTTATTTTTTCTCTCTCTCTCTCTCTTTCTCTCACACACTCACTCACACACACACACACACACACACACACAAACATATATATATAATGTATGTGCGTGCGTGTTGGTGTGTGGGGTGGTCTTTTGAATCTCAATCATCAAATTTTGCAGCTAACATTCAGGAATTTTACTTCCCAATGTCATCACTCCAGGTGGAAAAAATTCGACGAATTTTTGTATTCAATCAATTTAATTGCGTGAATCGTTGTAAAAAAAATAGTTCGACATATCTCCACCAAAAGAATTTTAAGCGTTGTTGCTGCATTCATTTTAAAGGCACTTAATTTTAAAAGCAGTGTTCAGTGTAATATATATATATATATATATATAACATTTCAATAGCCAACCACACTGACCGAGAGTAATTTTTTCAAAGTCGTTCATTCGAAAATCAGTCGCTACAAGCTAAATCTCGTAAAGAACTCCTGTCTGACATTTCTATTAACAAGTTAAAGATTTGAATCATAGTTGAAGTGGCCATAAATAAATGAACTTCCAATGAATTTAATGTAAGTAATGAGTCTATTTGCCAACGTAATAATCCAATTTGTTTTAATGCAACGAGTGATCTGATTTCAGACCAAAGTAAATACGCCTCTTTACGCAATGTGGGAAGTAAGTAATCGTCTTCTTAGCTATTTATCTATGCATATCTTCATACAGTATCACCCATAAAGAAGTAGATCCATAAGAACATTTAAAAAAATAAAAACTTAATTTCCTTCGAAGTAAAAAATACAAGGGTTTTATCATTCTTGTTGTTAATATCGTAAAAGAACTTCTGGATGGTACGATGGTAGACTGAAATGTTAATAGAATGGAAAGTTCATATGACGTCGAATCTGTTGTTGATGACTTTTTTAACCAATGGGATCCAAGCACAGTAATACCGATTGTAGAAATGCATGGACCGCCTGGAGCACTGTCATAAAAATTAGACATCATTTGATCACATTCTACAAGAGCATCTGGCTATGAACTTTTTAGCCGTATTTAACAAACCCGTGTGTCACGGTTAGGACATAACAAGGTTGAATTTTAGCGGAGTAAACCTGGTTTGAATTCAAACTTATCCCAGGCAAAAGGGTGCAGTCTGCCTTATCATTTACCCATTGATGGATTGAGTGATTTTTTTAACGGCATGTCAACCCGACAAGGCTTATTTTATGGCTCGGAGTTTGCAAATTGTCCGTTCATACTTACATTTTTTTGTCTACTTGTTTCTAAAGATTTTTTTTTGCACATGATCCAATCGAATATGAATGATTTTCAAACAGATCTATTTGACCCATTGATAGAAACATAACAGATATTACCACTTCGGGTGGACTTGGGAGTAATGACAATGAAGGGGTACCCTACACTCCCCATATATCTAGTACCTGGGTCTCATCATCAGATGCAGTTTAGTCTTATACGCAACACACATGGAGAAGAAGTGATGGATTCATATCTTTCCTAAAGACATTAGTGCGAAGTGAAATGTGAACAGATTTGTGCAGGATTTGAACTCAGGTCGTCGATTCTATTTCTTACGACGATAACCATTGCGCTTAGTGACTCTCACATAAAAAAGAACTGAGTCCTAACAATTCTTTTATAGGTTTAGTAAATCAAAAATTCTTTATTTGATTTACAAGATGAAATAATCAGTGTCTCATTCTTCTTCATGTTCCCTATTCTTATTTCTGTTAAGATCCATTGTCTGCTTTCTTTTAAAATTCATTGCTTTATTTCCATTAATATCCATAGTCTTATTTCTATTAAAATCCATAATATTATTTCTATTAAGATCCATAGTCTTATTTCTATTTAGATCCATAGTCTTATTTCTATTTAGATCCATAGTCTAATTGCTATTTGTATCCGTTGTCTAATTGCTATAAATATCCGTAGACTTATTTTTATTAATAAACATAGTCTTATTTCTATTAAGATCCATTGTCTCCTTCCTCTTTAGATCCGTAGTCTTATTTCTATTTATATCTGTAGTCTAATTTCTATTAAGGTCCATAGTCTTATTTCTATTAAAATCCAGTCTCCTTTCTATTTAGATCCGTAGTCTTATTTCTATTTATATCTGTAGTCTTATTTCTATTAAAATCCATAGTCTCATTTCTATTTAGATCCGTTGTGTAATTGCTATTAATATCCACAGTCTCATTTCTATTTAGATCCGTAGTCTTATTTCTATTTATATCTGTAGTCTAATTTCTATTAAGATATATAAGTCTAATTTCTATTAATATCCACAGTCTCATTTCTATTTAGATCCGTAGGCTTATTCCCGTTTAGATCTGTAGTCTAATTGCTATTAAGATCCATAGTCTTATTTCTATTCGGATCTATAGTCTCATTTCAATTAAAAGCTTTTTCTGTTTTAAACCGGTTGATGTGCTACCCATTTACTCTGACATTTAATAAAAAAAAAACTGGTCAAAGTTCATAATTCTATTCTGATCTTATGCAGAAATTAAGTCCAATACATTGACAATGTTTTAAAATACAAATAATATGGCGCCAACTGAGGGCGAGAATAGAATGAATAATGAGTTTACGCTGTTAGATTTGAGCCTCCGTAAACCATTTATTCTTCGTTGATCGGCTGGAAGCGTTTAACTAGGTTTCCCCAAACTAATAGGGGCGTGAGTTTAAATCTCGACAAAACTTTAGCTCTATTATTATTTTGTTTATTTACACTGCATTAAAAGCAACAGAAATATTGATATGAAAGTTGGTTGTTAGTTGTCTAAATTTCTGAGACGAAGCTTGTCGATTTTTATCATTAAGGGTTTTCGGACTATTGTCTTCATCTTTATTGTTATTTCCATAACGTTTCGGCCGATATGTCGTCCGGCCTTCTTCAGGTGTTTGTCGAACTCGGGAACCTTCACGGAACTTCAAACAACGTCCTCTATAACCGTTACGCTATGTGTCCAGCAGGACACATAGCGTAACGGTTATAGGCGTTGGTTCCTTAAGCTTCTAAATAGACAATCATCTGGAGTTTGCTGGTTCAATCCTCACTACAGGCGAGTAACAATACAGGAATACTTAACTCTTGTACCCAGTCATGGCTAACGGAATCAGAACAGGCGACACCTGTGCATTTAATCAAGGACGTAGTTCGAAGTTCCGTGAAGGTTCCCGAGTTCGACAAACACCTGAAGAAGGCCGGAGGACATATCAGCCGAAACGTTGTGGAAATAGCAATAAAGATGAAGACAATAGTCCGAAAACCCTTAATGATAAAAAGAAAGTTGGTTGGGTGGTTGGTTGGTTTTCCGGCCAGTGAACTTTTGTTGAGTCATTTGATACCACTCAATATTGTTTGTCTTTCTTTTTTTGGAAGCAATTATATTGTTTCAAGCAACACATAATAACAATCATTTATAAACTATAACCAAACAATTACAACTGTTTTTAATACAAATAACTGACATAAGATTATATGGTTTCAAGTATTCCTTTGTAATACTAATAATTTTTAAAAAATTATATTGTTTCAAGTATTCCTATTGGCTCGTCAAGTTCATTTTTTCGGTGATAAGCATCATGCCAAGCTGACTTCTTCTAATACGAACAATGATTTACAAATAAAGAATGTGTCTAAAATGTTAGATTTGCGCTTTCGCAAACCAGTTGTTCTTCGTTGATCGATCAGTCAAGTAGAATGTGCGTTTGATATTTATCCAAACCCCCACCAGGCCGGATTTAACAAAAGGGTCTTTCATAATGTGCCAGTTATGCATGCACGTATAAAACATCTTACAGCTATTCTTGAGTAGTTCTCGTCGAGCTTTTTCTCTAAGCGTCTTGTTAGAGTCCAAGTGGTGCAACTATACAGTAGTACTGACACAGTTGCACTTTGAAAGAATTTCCGTTTTATTTAGTCAGAAGGAGCAGTTTTCCTTATGGCCGATAATCTGTCAATGGCAGTATAGGGTGCGGAAGCAAAATTAGGAACATTTTAGTATAATGATAAATAACTCTGTTATAGAACGAGATTAATTTTAATTTTAGAAAATACACAACAAAATAAGACGATAGACACAAAACAGTGAATTTACTCAATATAGACACCTTTTTTTTTCAATTATTGTATCAACATGCCTTCGAAACGATTTGCATGCCTTCAAAATAAATTCAAAGCATTTTATTCTATTCATCCTCAATAGCAATCTTAAGTGAACCAATATTTGGTTGCATTTGTTTTGTTTTCTAAAACCTCCTGTATAGCGTCATCAAGGGGTTTAAGGTCTGGGCTTAAATGTTGTTTAATTGCTGTCCTCACGGTTTTCTCATGGACTTTCAATTCATTAGCACTCTTTCTTGTTGTGGGGTCCTTCTTAATCTCTGGGCTTAAATGTTGTTTAATTGCTGTCCTCACGGTTTTCTCATGGACTTTCAATTCATTAGCACTCTTTCTTGTTGTGGGGTCCTTCTTAATCTCTGGGCTTAAATGTTGTTTAATTGCTGTCCTCACGGTTTTCTCATGGACTTTCAATTCATTAGCACTCTTTCTTGTTGTGGGGTCCTTCTTAATCTCTGGGCTTAAATGTTGTTTAATTGCTGTCCTCACGGTTTTCTCATGGACTTTCAATTCATTAGCACTCTTTCTTGTTGTGGGGTCCTTCTTAATCTCTGGGCTTAAATGTTGTTTAATTGCTGTCCTCACGGTTTTCTCATGGACTTTCAATTCATTAGCACTCTTTCTTGTTGTGGGGTCCTTCTTAATCTCTGGGCTTAAATGTTGTTTAATTGCTGTCCTCACGGTTTTCTCATGGACTTTCAATTCATTAGCACTCTTTCTTGTTGTGGGGTCCTTCTTAATCTCTGGGCTTAAATGTTGTTTAATTGCTGTCCTCACGGTTTTCTCATGGACTTTCAATTCATTAGCACTCTTTCTTGTTGTGGGGTCCTTCTTAATCTCTGGGCTTAAATGTTGTTTAATTGCTGTCCTCACGGTTTTCTCATGGACTTTCAATTCATTAGCACTCTTTCTTGTTGTGGGGTCCTTCTTAATCTCTGGGCTTAAATGTTGTTTAATTGCTGTCCTCACGGTTTTCTCATGGACTTTCAATTCATTAGCACTCTTTCTTGTTGTGGGGTCCTTCTTAATCTCTGGGCTTAAATGTTGTTTAATTGCTGTCCTCACGGTTTTCTCATGGACTTTCAATTCATTAGCACTCTTTCTTGTTGTGGGGTCCTTCTTAATCTCTGGGCTTAAATGTTGTTTAATTGCTGTCCTCACGGTTTTCTCATGGACTTTCAATTCATTAGCACTCTTTCTTGTTGTGGGGTCCTTCTTAATCTCTGGGCTTAAATGTTGTTTAATTGCTGTCCTCACGGTTTTCTCATGGACTTTCAATTCATTAGCACTCTTTCTTGTTGTGGGGTCCTTCTTAATCTCTGGGCTTAAATGTTGTTTAATTGCTGTCCTCACGGTTTTCTCATGGACTTTCAATTCATTAGCACTCTTTCTTGTTGTGGGGTCCTTCTTAATCTCTGGGCTTAAATGTTGTTTAATTGCTGTCCTCACGGTTTTCTCATGGACTTTCAATTCATTAGCACTCTTTCTTGTTGTGGGGTCCTTCTTAATCTCTGGGCTTAAATGTTGTTTAATTGCTGTCCTCACGGTTTTCTCATGGACTTTCAATTCATTAGCACTCTTTCTTGTTGTGGGGTCCTTCTTAATCTCTGGGCTTAAATGTTGTTTAATTGCTGTCCTCACGGTTTTCTCATGGACTTTCAATTCATTAGCACTCTTTCTTGTTGTGGGGTCCTACTTAATCTCTGGGCTTAAATGTTGTTTAATTGCTGTCCTCACGGTTTTCTCATGGACTTTCAATTCATTAGCACTCTTTCTTGTTGTGGGGTCCTTCTTAATCTCTGGGCTTAAATGTTGTTTAATTGCTGTCCTCACGGTTTTCTCATGGACTTTCAATTCATTAGCACTCTTTCTTGTTGTGGGGTCCTTCTTAATCTCTGGGCTTAAATGTTGTTTAATTGCTGTCCTCACGGTTTTCTCATGGACTTTCAATTCATTAGCACTCTTTCTTGTTGTGGGGTCCTTCTTAATCTCTGGGCTTAAATGTTGTTTAATTGCTGTCCTCACGGTTTTCTCATGGACTTTCAATTCATTAGCACTCTTTCTTGTTGTGGGGTCCTTCTTAATCTCTGGGCTTAAATGTTGTTTAATTGCTGTCCTCACGGTTTTCTCATGGACTTTCAATTCATTAGCACTCTTTCTTGTTGTGGGGTCCTTCTTAATCTCTGGGCTTAAATGTTGTTTAATTGCTGTCCTCACGGTTTTCTCATGGACTTTCAATTCATTAGCACTCTTTCTTGTTGTGGGGTCCTTCTTAATCTCTGGGCTTAAATGTTGTTTAATTGCTGTCCTCACGGTTTTCTCATGGACTTTCAATTCATTAGCACTCTTTCTTGTTGTGGGGTCCTTCTTAATCTCTGGGCTTAAATGTTGTTTAATTGCTGTCCTCACGGTTTTCTCATGGACTTTCAATTCATTAGCACTCTTTCTTGTTGTGGGGTCCTTCTTAATCTCTGGGCTTAAATGTTGTTTAATTGCTGTCCTCACGGTTTTCTCATGGACTTTCAATTCATTAGCACTCTTTCTTGTTGTGGGGTCCTTCTTAATCTCTGGGCTTAAATGTTGTTTAATTGCTGTCCTCACGGTTTTCTCATGGACTTTCAATTCATTAGCACTCTTTCTTGTTGTGGGGTCCTTCTTAATCTCTGGGCTTAAATGTTGTTTAATTGCTGTCCTCACGGTTTTCTCATGGACTTTCAATTCATTAGCACTCTTTCTTGTTGTGGGGTCCTTCTTAATCTCTGGGCTTAAATGTTGTTTAATTGCTGTCCTCACGGTTTTCTCATGGACTTTCAATTCATTAGCACTCTTTCTTGTTGTGGGGTCCTTCTTAATCTCTGGGCTTAAATGTTGTTTAATTGCTGTCCTCACGGTTTTCTCATGGACTTTCAATTCATTAGCACTCTTTCTTGTTGTGGGGTCCTTCTTAATCTCTGGGCTTAAATGTTGTTTAATTGCTGTCCTCACGGTTTTCTCATGGACTTTCAATTCATTAGCACTCTTTCTTGTTGTGGGGTCCTTCTTAATCTCTGGGCTTAAATGTTGTTTAATTGCTGTCCTCACGGTTTTCTCATGGACTTTCAATTCATTAGCACTCTTTCTTGTTGTGGGGTCCTTCTTAATCTCTGGGCTTAAATGTTGTTTAATTGCTGTCCTCACGGTTTTCTCATGGACTTTCAATTCATTAGCACTCTTTCTTGTTGTGGGGTCCTTCTTAATCTCTGGGCTTAAATGTTGTTTAATTGCTGTCCTCACGGTTTTCTCATGGACTTTCAATTCATTAGCACTCTTTCTTGTTGTGGGGTCCTTCTTAATCTCTGGGCTTAAATGTTGTTTAATTGCTGTCCTCACGGTTTTCTCATGGACTTTCAATTCATTAGCACTCTTTCTTGTTGTGGGGTCCTACTTAATCTCTGGGCTTAAATGTTGTTTAATTGCTGTCCTCACGGTTTTCTCATGGACTTTCAATTCATTAGCACTCTTTCTTGTTGTGGGGTCCTACTTAATCTCTGGGCTTAAATGTTGTTTAATTGCTGTCCTCACGGTTTTCTCATGGACTTTCAATTCATTAGCACTCTTTCTTGTTGTGGGGTCCTTCTTAATCTCTGGGCTTAAATGTTGTTTAATTGCTGTCCTCACGGTTTTCTCATGGACTTTCAATTCATTAGCACTCTTTCTTGTTGTGGGGTCCTTCTTAATCTCTGGGCTTAAATGTTGTTTAATTGCTGTCCTCACGGTTTTCTCATGGACTTTCAATTCATTAGCACTCTTTCTTGTTGTGGGGTCCTTCTTAATCTCTGGGCTTAAATGTTGTTTAATTGCTGTCCTCACGGTTTTCTCATGGACTTTCAATTCATTAGCACTCTTTCTTATTGACGTTGTGGGGTCCTTCTTAATCTCTGTGGTGAGAGCATTTAAAAAGCCTCCCTTTTGTTTTTTGTTCAATCGTTACCGGAGAAAAAAGAAGAGAAAACAAACCTGGTGTGTTGACAAATTATAAGTCTTTTACCATTAAAGTTGTATATATAATTTTTATGCTTGTTTGATAGCCCAGTCGGTTGGGGCTGCAGAATACACAGACTGTATCACTGCATCAACGAGTGACTTGGATATGACCCTCTTTTCCTGAAAAAAAAACTCTTTTTCTGTAGAAAAAATTCTTTGTTTTGTATATAGTAGACAAAGAAACTTTGACTTGGTTTCGGCGTTAATCAAATCATTGATTCTTTGTCGTTTCTTTTCTTGCTAACTCATATTAGGCTGAATTTTGATTTTTAAAAGTGCTTGAGTTAATCATAAAAATTTAGATAAATCGCGTTTCTTTTTTCAAAAATTGAACGAATCAAACTAAAAAAAAGTTTTAGAAATTATTCAGTATTTTGCTTCTGCACCGTGTATCTATTCTCGTTTCTCTTCATATGACTGTGTGGTATTAAGGTTGCAATATTTTCAAGACACGTTCTATGCTTGGAAGTTTGGCGTAAAACTGAGATACCGTTCTTTGGAACGTGTAAACTACTTACTTATATGCACGGACAAGTTGATGTAATCAGTTAACATGGACAATTTCTTCATAGGCTTTCCTTAAGCGTTGAGTTCCCGTGGCGTAAAGGAGTTGGACTGTGAGATAGTAATACTCCAGTTTGAACTCACGTTCACTTAAAGACCCTTGGGAAAAGATATGAACCTCCTTCTCCTCCAATCAATGGGTTAGTGTCTCACCAGTGGTCCGGAATACCGAGGTTCAATCCCAGGTTGAGTCAAACCAAAGACTCAAAAAATGGTACTTGATGCCTACTTGTTTAAAAATAGCATTATAAGGTATGGATCAAGAAAAGAGTAGCGCCCTCCCCTACACCTCGGTGTTGTAGCTATTGAAAAGGGAGCCTTCTTACTGCTCTTCTACAAGAATGGCTTTGGCATTAATTCACGAAGGTTGATATGCCATTACAAACAGAGATAGTTCACCTCGAGAACTGGACGCGTCAATAAACAACACGTCACTTTCAAATATTTCTTTTGATCGATTTGCTCCACTGAAGTGTTTTTCCTTTCTTTATTCTTACACTGCACGTTGGCTTCGTAGTAACAGCTGCTTCTTGAATGATTTGCACAGATTGAATGGAAAGGAAAAATAATGACGGTTTCATTTAAAACTCACCGGAGAAAAAAAGAAGAAGAGAAAACAAACCTGGTGTGTTGACAAATTATAAGTCTTTTACCATTAAAGTTGTATATATAATTTTTATGCTTGTTTGGTTGCCCAGTCGGTTGGGGCTGCAGAATACATCGACTGCATCACTGCATCAACGAGCGTCTTGGATATGACCCTAAAACAATCTGATGGTGACGCTCCAGTAATGCTGTAGCTTTGGGGAATGCGGAGTACCCCTTCATTCAGGATCCTATCAGGTGCTACCTCTCCGGGGCAGAATGGACCTGGGAGCAATGGCAATGAAGGAATAGTCCACATTACCCAAATCTCGAAGGCTGGAGCCTCACCGACAGATTCTTTAACGTCATATGAAGGACATTTGTTGGTGGGGGGGTGACCCCTCTGTAGGGTCGCAGTTGGTGTATTTTACAGCACCATCTGTCTGGGTTAATTTTATGGTTGTATTTACTATTATGGTTATATATATCTTCTATGGCCATATTTTTTATTATTGCTGTGGTGTAATGGTTAACAAGCTAGACTTGCAAACATCTACGAGAGAGTTAAAGTTTCACTGGATACCCCATCCATACAGCTTCATGCCACATCTAAACAAAAAGTTTTGTAAACTACTAATATTATGGTTGTATATATCTTTTGCCATTATGGTTGTACGTATATAACCATAACTCTGACAAGCGTTATTTTTATAAGAACAATTCGAAAAAAATGCTCATAGAGAATAAAACGATTTCCCGTCCAATTTGCAAATGAATGATAATTATGTGGGGTCAACGTTCACACGGTACGTTATTTCCTTATCATCTAAACTCTCGATACTATCGTGATCACTACGAAATGCTAATTAGAACTATTTGTTCCTTAAATAGAAGCATCATGGACTGTTTTTGGAACTGGAAGTCAAGAAGTTTATTGATGTGTGTGTGTGTGTGTGTGTGTGTGTGTGTGTGTGTGTGTGTGTGTGTGTGTGTGTGTGTGTGTGTGTCTTGAAATGCTCTGAGAGAATAAAGCAATTTCCCATTCAATTTGCTTGCCCAGTCGGCTGCACCTCTGTAGAGGGGTAAGACCCCCCCCCAATGAGTGTCCTAAATATGACACAAAACAATCTGATGGTGAGGTTCCAGTGATGCTGGGGCTTTGTGGAATGCAGAGCACCCCTTCAATGCCATTGCTCCAAGGTCCACTCTGGCCCAGCGTGGTAGCACCTGAGAGGGCTCTATCTATGGGTTAAATAGAACTAACGGCATACTTATGCTAAACTGAATTGTTTGACTAAACTGAATAGCTTGAAATAGAAATGTTTTTGACAATTAAACCGTACTTACATTTAAACTGCATGCTTATGCTAAACTGAATTGTTTGAAATGTAATTGTTTTTGACATTGAAAGTGTACTTACACTAAACTGATTTGTTTAATATAGAACTGTTTTGACGTTTAACTGTGTGCAAACAAAACCTGTACTTATACTAAACTGAATTATCTGAATTAGAACTGTTTGGCTAAAAAAATAAATTGTGTACTTACATTTAATCTGCTTGCTTATGCTAAACTGGATTATTTGAAATGGAACTGTTTTTGACATTGAAACTATACTTACATTAAACTGAAGTGTTTAATATAAAACTGTTTTGACATTTAACTGTGTGTAAACAAAATCTGTACTTATACTAAACTGAATTAGCTGAATTAGAACTGCTTGACTAAACTGAATAACTTGAAATAGAAATGTTTTCACAATTAAACTGTACTTACATTTAAACTGCGTACTTATGCTAAACTGAATTGTTTGAAATTGAACTATTTTAATAAAAATGGATTTGACGTTAAATAACCTACGAAGGTTAATATGCCATAAAACCCAAATAACCAACCAACAACCAATTCAGTTTGCGAATCATGATTATTTTGTAGTTGGGGGTCTACGTTCACGCTGAACGTAATTTTTGAATCGTGTTTGATAGATAAAGTAATGTTAAGTCCAAATTGCAAATAACAAATAACTTTTGTGGGCTTATCTTTTACGCAGAACATCATTTTTTTTCAATCATCTAAATTTCTCCACATGAAAGAAATAACTTTAAAATATCAATTAAAATCTTTTGCTTCTTTCGAAATAAAAGCATTAATATGATTGTGGGGTGCCGTTAACACAGGAATCCAATCGATTCAGCGTTCGTCTTGTGTATTTTATAACTCGAAGATGTTTGCTTATACTTTGTCAACGGTTTGGTAATTACACAATGTAACACAAGGTTTGTTTCTGGATGGTATGTGTTATCTCTTAATTACTTATGTTGTAAACGTATAGAGAATGGCTATTATTCACTTTAAAATTTGCTTTTTTGTCCATTATAATGAAATTTAGAAATTAACCTATTTTCAATCCAAAAATGGTCAAACTTGTACATTTTTATTTACATAAGGTCTGAATATAACAACATATAAAAAAAAAAAATGTATTCATACGAAAGCTATTCAGAAATTTAAAAATTCTACAAAATTCTCTCCCTGTAACTCAGTATTGAATTCATCTGGAATTTTCTGGAAAACGAGGTATGTTTTAAAATGTTATTACCCAGATCGCAAAAGCAATGTTTAAAGAGAATAATGAGCTTTTTCATTAATTTTAGGCATAAGAAATAGAGAAATAATACTTTTTGCCCAAGAACAAGAAAAATAAAAAGTTTATTACCAAGTGTAATTTATATCAATTATTGAAATGTTATATATTTAGCACAAGTTCGCAGTGTAATGGTTATCGTTGAAAGAAAGAGACACAGCGACACGAGTTCAAATCCTGGACGAGACTGATTGCATTTCACATAGCACTAATTCCCTTGGAATCCAATTATTCTCCCTCCATCTAAGGGTAAATAGTAGGGCAGACGAGGTTCTTCAGCCTTGTTGAGGCAACTAGTATTGGAGAAGGAAAACTCTGAATTCAAACCTGTTAAACTCCACTTAAAAATTGACCTTGTGTCATATTCTGTCTGAGCGGAGGGATTGGTAAATATGAATATATTTAGCACAATACAGTATTTGGGGAACTATCATTGGAGTATCTTGTAATAGGATCAATGGCTTATGAGGTTACTATGATTATAATACTATTATCATAAAGCTCAGAAAAAGTGACGGGTTTATTCACACAAGAACTGAAACTTGTGCCCTAGGCATCAGATGATAACATTTGGGAGGCGCATCTGGTGTAATGCTTGACGGTGCAGATTTCAAATCCTTGACGAGACTGTATGCATTTCACTTCACGGTAATGCCATTGGGAAAGACATGAATCCATCTCTTCTCCTCCTTCATTTACAGAAAAATTGAGCAGAATATGCCCTTTAGCCTTGGTAAGGCAACCAGTACTGAAGAAGGAAAAATCTGAATTCAAACTAGCTCTACTCCGCTTAAAGAGAGATTCTGACGGAAGAGTTGGGTAAACACACAATCCTTATAAAGAGCAGGGGCAACTTGGGTTGGGGACAGCTCCCTGAGACTGGACTGTTGCAAATCTGCACCCTCCAGCCAAAAAGGGTGAGAAGATATTAATTCCATAAGATTATATAAAGCGATTTAATTCATGAGTGTCTGTGGTTAATCTCTTTTCTGTTGTCTGGATTTATCTTTTATACTGCTGCATAGTACTCTAAGCGGCGAGTCTTAAAATGTCCTTACTGGAAAAAATAACTTCTAGGGTTTGAATACTTACCATTCGCGTATATTTTATACATACGAGGATCATTAAATAAGTTTCCGGACTTTTTTCGTCTGGGCACTTTTATTGATAGTACACACATGAAACTCTAGTCCCCTTCGAAGTAATCTCCTCTGGCTGCAATGCACTTGTTCTACCGTTCGAACAACTTCTGGAAGGCCCCATAAAAGTTTTCTGGTGTGAGTGTGTCAATGACCTTCGTCACAGCCTCTTTTATCTCCTCAATTGTCTCATAACGACAGCCTCTGAGCTTAGGGAATAACCAAAAGTCACAGATAGCAAGGTCTGGACTATAGGGAGGGTGACGAATTGTCTTGATGCCCATCTTGGTCAAATAGTCTGTGACAAGGATGGAGTTGTTGACTGATGCATTGTCCTGCTGAAAATGCCACTGACCCGATTTGAAGAGTGCTGGCTTCTTCCGACGGAATCTCTTGCTGAACTCCCTTAAAACCTCAACATAGTAACCCTAACCGTTTGGCCAATCAACTCTGTTGTATTGACTTCCTTACTCCTCCCACACCTCTCATCATCCCTCACAGACTCCCTGCCTTCCTTGAATCTCTTATGCCACTCAAAAACTGATGCTCGATTCATGCAAGATAGTCGAAAAGCAGTCTGGAGCTTTCCATACGTTTCTGTTGCAAGTTTAAAACAGAATTTTATTGCATATCGTTCTTCTAAAGTGCCCTCACGTCCAGATTGCATTTTGAAATTCACCAGCTGTGACAATAAGGCTTTAGTATGGTGTATTCCAATTGTTGCTGTAGCTGTTCATTTGAACCTGAAATCATAAGAATTGGTCAGTCATCTCATAAGGTATATAGCAATAACATACCGAATTTTCAAGAGTCTACGACAATTTTAAATGCCTGTACAAAAAAGTCTGGAAACATATTGAAGGCACCACGTACCTACTCTAGAAATATTGAAAAGAACTATGAAAATACGCTTTTAGTTACCTAATAGTTCTTTATTAAGCTTAGCTTAGCTAAAAGTGTCTATTTACTCACTTCCTCCGACAAGGGTAGGATGTGACCCGAGGTAAACTTTTAAGTCGAGTACAAATGTTTTGAAATTAGACTTGGCGTATCACGGTTAAAGAGCTCAGTCTTCCCTACTATTTACCCACAGTCAGGATTTTGGGGAACCCAGTGAGAGCCAACTCACTACAAATTATCTGTTTACCAAGCTCGCTGACCATTACACTTCACGAACTCCCTAGATATTCAATCAACAAATAACAAAACAAAATTTTGTTAATATGACAGATGAAAAAAAATGAACTGAGACTATATTTTAATCTTTTTAAAATTTAATATAAAAATGAAGATGTGTGCCTAGCTGAGCAATGTTATATAAAAGAAGGAGATGATTTCTAAGCGTCTTGACTGGAGTTTAGACTTCGTCTTGATGGCTATTTCCGATACTTTTTGATCAGGTTTCGTTTGATGGCATATCAAATTTCGTGGGTTATTTAATCCCAAATTCATGATTGTAGAACAGTCGTGGTATTATCTCCCCCATAGATTGGGTGAAAAAGGAACTCATACGTTTCCCTGGGGTATTAATCCTGAAGTGAACTTAAAAGGGTGAGGGAAGTTCGAACTCGCTACTACGATACTGCGGTTCAATAAGTTAGCCACAACGCCACGGAGATTCCCTTTTTTTGCAGCATTTTTGGCGAGATACTACTTCGTGCAAATGCATCCCCCTCCCCAATACTCACCAGTCTCAGCTTTGAGTGAATTTTTCTTGCTTCCTCATCTGAAAGATCATCTCAAAGGTAAGATTTAATTTGGTTTGCTTTGGTTTTATGGCATGTCAACCATTGCTGGTTATTTAATCCCAAATTCTGTTTTTTCATATGTATTAAATATATGATTTGTAACCACAATTTGTTGATACACACAGTTAAATGATCAAACAGTTCTATTTCTAATAATTCAATTCATCATGAGTCAACAAACTAAATGGTTCCAAGTATTGCTGTATATCATTAACAATCCAATTAAACATCAGTCATTGATTTACACACAGTTAAATGATCAAACAGTTATATTTCTAACAATTAAATTCACCATGTTATTTGTTTGCGCTCAGTTTAAATGTCAAACTTTTAGTTGACCCATAGATAAGGCTCTTTCAGGTGCTACCATTCCGGACCAGAATGAACCTGAGAGCGATGACAATGAAGGGGTACTCCGCATTCTCCGAAGCTCCAAGCCTGGAGTCTTGCCATCTGATTGTTTAATGTCATATTCAGTGTACTGCAGAGATGCAGTCGGTGTATTCTACTGTCCCCATCCTCAGCCGACTGGGCCAGCTAAGATTTGAGGGGATGGATGACATTAAATAAAATAAGATCGTACCCCTTCTCACCATTACGAAGTGGAAGTTTCAGAGATGATCCGAACAATTGAAAATTTGCTGCAATAAACGTATTGAATAACAAGGCGACTAATTCGAAGAAAGTTTCATTAATTGTTTATTTCTGCAAAGATGTAGTCAGTGTATTCTACGGTCCTAGTTGAGTGGGCTCCAAAGTCTGTGTACCAGACTAAATAAAACCTTAATGAATAACAACCAAAACGACTGCATGTTGTAAGTTTAACAATTGCAAAATGCATCTATTATTGGATCATCTCAAATTTCGCCTAAGACACTAAATATATTTTCTTCTGTCATATTTTTGCTAATGGAATCGCAACTGTGAAGAGACCAGTCGGCTTTTATCTTTTCTTTTCGTATCCTTTTCGTTTATTTCCTTTTCATTTCCAATTTCTTTTTCTTCTTTTTTGTCCACTCTCGGTCTCCATTTTCTTTGCCGAATACAATGGCGCGGTATTTTGAAACAATGGACTCCTCACTCAAACCGACTGGGAACAGAGATGGAACTAGGTAAAGTGTTATTTCACCACGAAGGCATAACATTAAGCCAATAGGCAAGTGAATGAGAGTCAAAACGGAAATGTTTGTGATTGTTCAACCAACTCTTGACACATTTTTCCCCATAAGATTTAAAAATGGGAGGGGAAAAGGGTACTGGGACAATATCCCCCCACTTTGCTTAACAGATTGAAAGATTAAGATGACGATGAATAGGAAAGAGCAGATTAGAAAAAAGTACACATAATGTGGTAAAAACAATAATGCAATTAATACATCTACCTATCTCTACCTCTCTCTCTCTCTCTCTCTCTCTCTCTCTCTCTCTCTCTCTCTCTCTCTCTACCCCCATATATATATATATATATATATATATGGCAAAGCAACTGATTTCAATGCTAAAAAAAGTTTTAATTTTTGTGCAAAAAAAAGGGGATCGAGAAGCTACAATTTTTGTATCTGTATTTTTTTTTTGCATTTATTGGCCAATCGGCGCAAACCTGCCTGTTTTAATATTTCTGTGAGATTCACTGACAATAATACGCAACTTGCTACGAAAAATTTGAAGGATTAAAACCCAAAATAATTTAAGAAGTCTTTTCCCTCCTTGATTGTTAAAAATACATTTTTTAACCAATTAAAATCATAGATAAATCATCAACTTTTTAAATCTAATTTTGAGCCAATCTTATAAACAGTAAAAAATTTGAAGGATTAAAACCCAAAATAATTTAAGAAATCTTTTCCCTCCTAGATTATTAAAACTACTTTTTTTTAACCTATTAAAATCATAGATAAATCATCAACTTTTTAAATCGTATACCAAATAAGATTTAAAAAGTTGATGATTTATTTATGATTCTAATTGGTTAAAAATGTTTACAAATAAGCGATTAAAATAATGCACCAGTCAGAAGGTTTTTATGGATTTATTCTGTAATCTTCACAAACTTTCGATTTTATTTCTTTTGAGTGAATAATCTAACATTCTGTTCCCTAAAGAATGCATGTAATCATCGCTTAATTATTTTAATTGAAACGAAAACAGTTCGTTTACATAGACATGCTCGTATTAATAATCTTTTCCTTGCTGATGAAATTTCTAGCTACATCCGTTTACGTATCAGCACCTAAATAAGATATCTCTCTTACGAAATAACAAACTCGCACACAGATCTTTTACACATATACAAAATATATCTAAGGCTAAAACTGCAACATTGAAATGCATGAATTTTTCTTGTAATAATTATTGGAGACTAATTCCTCTCAGAGTAATATTATCTTTTCTTACAAGGAAAAATTTTGTAACGTCTGTTTTTTCACAAACTTTTCACTCAGTTTAAAGAGAAAAAATTGTTAATTTGTAGACTGGTGTTTTATTCGATCATTTACAGACTTTATTCGATATATATATATATATATATATATCATCAAGGCGTGACAACGGTACGGATTCCTTTGACTCACTCTCACCATCCTTCCCGATCAGCCATCGCTCTTAATAAGTCCTCTAGACAGCATCCAATTCCCACACAGAGCAGATGAATGTTAGTTTTTGTAGGTCGGCAAACACTTGGTGTCCAAGTGTACGACTCTTTAGGAGGAGGTTGCGTATGAGTTCGTCCTTAATTCTCCAGCATAACCCAGCATTACTTGTACTTCTTAATTTGATGGTTTATATGATAGGAGGTAAGTTACCGTATAACTAATGCTTTGTAAGGTCCTGTTTACAGGGTCTCTCCCTCTCTTTCTTTCTCTCTCTCTCTCTCTCTATGTATATATATATGTACATACATGGACTGAAATTAACAATGGCTATCTCTTTTACGCGAGCTACATTGATGACATATTCCTCATAGACACTGATGGAGAAGCAAAACCGAACAATTTCATAACCAATTTAACCAACTCTTCCAAAAACTGACCGCGAAACTGACTCTTCCAAAAACTGACCGCGAAACTGACTCTTCCAAAAACTGACTCTTCCAAAGAAAACTGACTCTTCCAAAGAAAACTGACTCTTCCAAAAACTGACTCTTCCAAAGAAAACTGACTCTTCCAAAAACTGACTCTTCCAAAGAAAACTGACTCTTCCAAAAACTGACTCTTCCAAAGAAAACTGACTCTTCCAAAAACTGACTCTTCCAAAAACTGACCGCGAAAATCGACAGAATCAGTTGCATTTTTTTTTTTGCAACTCCATGATATATTGACAAAAACAAACAACAAACAGCATTACACACAAAACCCACAAACATAAGTATCTCCATTACAAATCTTCTCTCCCCAAATATTTCAAAGTTAGCTTTTCTTATTTACAAGCAATTAAACAAAGAAGAACCTGCACAGTCAATAACAAACTAAATAGACCAAAGGATAAAACAAATTTACACATTTGAAGATAGGGTACAGTTTACGGAGTGTAGGGGACATGTTATTTGGTAGATATGTTTAGTCCCCCAAAATTTAATGTTGTGGTTTAGTATATGTTTTGTTTGAAAAAAAAGTAAAATAGGCACATGGAGAGAAATGTAGTAAATGAAGTTAATGAGTAAAAATATGAAACGGCGCGGACAAAAGGAACATTCAAAACGAGGCGACAAACAAAACAAATTTATATTCATAACAAAACATGCAATGATACATTTAAAATATTGCTATGGTTCCATATTGTTCATAAAATAGTCCTCTGTGTGTGTGTGTGTGTGTGTTACTAACACAACTAAAACTTCAGAAAGGGTTAAATAATAAAAGTGTCTTATTCATGTCAACTACATATTTTTAAATGTTCATTTCTTCCTATGGTTTGAAACAGTTGGTGTTTCCAAAGATGGAAAAAATCTCATAGGCAAAGTATTTTGAAGAAATGAATGTTTGCGAGGCTTATCCATTTTGTGGCTTTTGACGTTTGTTGGTGAATAAAAGAGTCACACTGGAGAGAGGGTGTTAGCCCTGCAATAGAAATTGGGAAAAGAAGAGATAGAGTGTTTGAAGACGGCGTATTTATAGAAAATACGTGTCTTGGAATCGGCTCCAAAAAACGCGGGACGAAATTTAAACGAAAAAGTAGTTTTAAGCAGGTCACGTGGTTCTCCTGGCCAATGTTTTCCCGTGACTGAATATTTGCTTGCGTCCGCCATCTTTGCTGTGGGAACAAGTGGCATACAGCCCAATTTAAATTATAGGAGTGTAAGTCCTAGAGGAGAAAGTATTTCTAAATGAAATTCGTTTTATCAGCGTTTTTTGTCAAAGATTTTACTGGATTTTGAGATTTTAAAAGGAATATGTGGTGTAACAAAAAAAAGCATTAAGTAAGGATGTTTAATCACACACACACGTATATATTGTCATCCACGGACAGACTGTTTCGTTTTATAACTCTTTAGCATGGCTAGACACCTTCAGCTGGGATCGAAGCCAGCCATCTTTACGTCACAGCCACTAGAGAAGTTAACGTATATGCGTTAGATTTTTCCATTTGTTTACATTTTACGCTAACGGAAACCGGAGTGCTCAATTCGTTAGACGAGCTTTGTGTTACACGAGTGGCAGTCGTTAATTCCTTCGCGAGAATACTCAACCCCCGCAGAGGGAGCATTGTAAGTTTATTGCTCTAATATTTATTAGAGCAATAAACTTACAATACTCTTTTGAAAAGAAAGCAATTTCCAATCTAATCTGCAACTGAATAATACTTTTTGGGGTCTGGATTCGCTCCAAATTCTTGATATAAAGGAAATAACAATGAAATACTAATTAGAATATTCCACTCCTTAAATAGAGACATCATTACGATTATGGCTCATTGTTACAACAGAAACTCAACGAGTCAAGTTTGCCTAATTGATAGATGGATAAATAGGAACAGACTAGCACACATGCCCACACACATATACCCGCAATATATATATATATATATATATATATATATATATATATATATATATATATATATATATATATATATTATTCTGTCCAGTTAAACCGGAGTTGGGAGTAATTCCATCAGGACAAAAAAAAAAAAATTCAACAGTGAACATTTAAATTTTCCTGGTAAAGAGCTCAATGTAACTGACATTACAGAGCAATAATTTCTTTAAGAAAAAAAAACAAAACCTGTCACATTAGGATTATAAATTTATTTCCATCCTGTTAAATGTTTTTGATATAAATCAAAAACACGAAAAAAAATTAACAGGACTTTTTCAGATCTTATGGATAAAATAATTCAGAATAGACACAGGAAAGAAGGGTGGGGGATAGAAGAGTGGTGAAGAGTTTTTTCCTCATTTAGCCCACTTTCGGTTTTTTTTTATTTTATTGCCGGTTAGAATTATAGTAAATTAATTTTTTTTATTTTTTAAAATTCTAATTTCAGAATGGAAATAAATTTATAACCTTAATCTGACCGGTTTTGTTTTTTTCTTAAAGATATATATATATATATATATATATATATATATATATATAATGGAAATGAATCCGACAATATAGAGAAAAATTGAAAAACAAGGTAATCCAAAGAGAAGTATCTAATGTAAAATAAAGTCAACGTTGTAACGTATCGGTTCTAATGAACCATCATGTCTTGGAGGGATGATATCAAATGACGTTAAATCACCGATAAATTTTTTATCATATTTACCAACCCCTCCGCTCGGGCAGGATATGACACAAGGTCAATTTTTAAGCAGTTTCAATTCTGAGTCGTCCTTCTCCTAGACTAGTTGCCTCAACAAGGCTGAAGAAGCTAGTCTGCCCTACCATTTACCGATAGCTGGAGGGAGAATAATTGGATTCATACCTTTCCCAAGGGTATTTGTGCTATGTGAAATGCAATCAGTCTCGTCCAGGATTTGAACTCGTATCGTCGTGTCCAATTCCTACGACGATAACCATTTCACCACGACTGGTAGATAGATTTTTTATGAAATACAAAATAAGAATGAAATATGATGTATGCAGACAAAGTGGTAACCGTTCAGTAAATAACTCAGCATTAGTATTTTAAAATATATCACGTGACTGTTTAAAATCGGACATTACATTCATTCCAAACTGACATATATATATATATATATATATATATATATATATATATATATATCAATTTGAAATAAATGTAATATTCGATTTTAGAATATATACCATAAATGAAAAAACATGCCTATAAAAATATTTAATCATTGATATAACCTTCATTGCTTCCTAGAGTCATCCCATTTGTCAACAAGCTTATAAATGCCACGCTTGAAAAATTCTTCAAATTTTGATGCAAACTAAGTCGTATTCCGCTTCTTCTCGTGATATCAACCTAAGACCATGTGATTCTGTAATTCCCTCAACAAGGGGTAATCGGATGGAACAAGGTCAAGAGAATATGAAAGATCAAGTAATTTTTCCCAATCGAGCTCCCATGAAAAGATCTTTATTCAATTGATTCACAACAAGTGACACATTGTTATAGATTCACTGGGGATAGATTGTTCAGGACCCACTTTCCAACAACTGTGTTCCGGAGGCCAGATAAATATACCGGTCCCTGCGAACTTTTAAAATATAAGTGATTGACAACGAACTAGGCAAGAATGATAAAACGAGGGTGTTGTTTCGAAAGCCCAAACTTTATTATGGCGAATCGTAAATCGGAAAAGCGGACGGATGGTGATCCGTTGGAGCAGGATCTAGTCGCTGGTGCAGGTCTGGATAGCTGGTACAAGATTGGTAGTCTTTGAATAGGTGGTCGCTGGTTCAGAACTGGTATTTGCTGGCGCAGGAAGGTGGTCGCTGGTTCAACACTGGTAGATGTTGGTATCTGCTGGTGCAGGAAAGTGGTCGCTGGTTCAGGACTGGTATCTGCTGGTATCTACTGGTGCAGGAAAATGGTCACTGGTTCAGGACTGGTAGCTGTTGGTAGTTGCTGGTGCAGGAAAGTGGTTGATGGTGCAGGACTGGTAGTTGCTGGTATCTGCTGGTGCAGGAAAATGGTCGCTGGTTCAGGACTGGTAGCTACTAGTAGTTGCTGGTGCAGGAAGGTGGACGCTAGAGCAGGGCTGGTAGCTGCTGGTGCATAACTGGCAGCTGCTGGTAGAGGGAGGTGGTCGCTGGTGCAGGAAGGTGGTCGCCGGTGCAGGACTGATAGCTGCTGGTGCAGGCACAGGAGTGGTAGTTGCTGCTGCAGGGAAGTGGTCGCCGGTGCAAGAAGGTAGCTACTGGTGCCGTCTAAGAGGGTATTATGCTAGACTTTCTGAATTAGTCCTGAAAAAGGCTGTTAGATTGAGAGGCAGGTTGTTGTGTCTGCTGCATTATGACGTCTCAGGAGGTGTTTGGACAGACTTTCTGAGTAGTTCTGAAAAGGGCTTTAAGCTGAGAGGCTGGCAATGTTTCTACGTCGTCTGCGGCTGGAATATTGACGTCGGCTTTAGGGGAAGCCTTGAGCAGTCCTCTTGGGCAGCTGCAGCTGATTAGGCTTCGGTCGTAGAACGACTAGGGGGGGAGTCTGATTTCTCCTGCACCATTAGCTGACGCCCAGCCAAACTCATTTGACCCGGTTTGATACAGCTCCTTTTATACCCACAGTGCGCTACTACGCTATGTGGTCTAAGTAGGATGACCTTGCTTATTATTACTATATGATAGTGAAAAACTTCATTCTACTTCGACCATGTGTCTTTATTACTAACTATTTTGTCCAATAGTTGAAGACTGTCCTTAAAAAGACAGGCTGAATTTAATATTAAAAAAAGACGTCCTATGCGGAAGGATTTGGTTCCTTACGACTCGTTCCTAAATACTATTGGCTGACGACATCAGTGATCATCACTCCTGGGAATAGGGTCTGTTTGTTTTGTTTTTGTTTGGTTTGGGTTCAATCCCAGGTCGGGTCATACCAAAGACTTTAAAAATGGTACTGTTATATAGTCATCTACATCATCATTCAGCATCACAACGACACAATATCAAAGACAGACGCAGGAATGAAGGACGCATGATAAAGACGCATGAAGGAAGACACGTGAAGGAAAACGCAGGAAGCTTCTTTACAACATATTTACCTCTCACTTTATTGCAAGGGTTCGAAAGGTTAGCATGTGAGAGGATGCTGGAGACCGAACATAAACTTCATATTTTGACCCCACTGTTATGACCGTCACGTTGTATCTTTATTGTTCTCTTGATGTTCAACCAGAAGCCTTGGGGTCCACTCCATCGGGGCTTTTCCGAGGGCCCCCTCGGTCGGGTGTGGCCTTCCCTACCACATCTGGTCTCTAGCTGTCTAGAATTCTGCTGGCAACTGCATCGGGGGTTTCCGAGGCCCCCCTCGGTCGGGTGTGGCCTTCCCTACCACATCTCGTCTCTAACCCTCTGGGAGTCTGCTGGCAACTGCTTGGGACCCAAACTCAACTGAGTTAAATAATAACCCAACGCCCACACGATCGCCTACTGGATCTTTGGAATCGAATGTTTAATCGTCATCAAGCGGAAATAACTGTCATGCAGTTCAGAGGTTACTCTCTTCCGGTGCATGACTGTAATGGCACAATGAAACCTTCACCTTGTCCCATATCATAAGCCTTAATCCGCCCACGCGATCTCTTTCGATTACTGGCCGTTGGAATGTGTCACTTCCTTCCGGTGTATTACCTAGGAATAGCATTTTGGGGCTGGGTCGAAGGTCAAAATATAACAGTACTTGATACCTCCTTGCTTAACACTCAGCAATATAAGGAACGAATCGAGGGTAAAGTGGAGCAATCCAGGGAATGGAGTAGCCCCCTCCTCTACACCTCGGTGTAGTAGCTATTGAAAAGGGAGCCTTCGGGTCGCCCTCGACTACGGTCGTCAACTTTACTAACTTGTTTGGTTTATGAGTAGTCGGTTGACTACGATAACTGAAACCTTTCCAGTTAACGTAGGGCAGTGGTATGGGTTATGTCGAATTTTTCAGCGGATTCCCTAGTAGAACTTGTTCTGGGTTCGAACTCGCCTCATTCGAGGCCGCAGTCCAGCCATTACACCACGAGGTCTCACTTAATCTGAAAGAAAAAAATAGAAATTACTCATTGTATCATTCCTAAAGGATAATAAGCGGCAATACTTTAATAAGTATTGTCTAAAACATTTATCTATAAATAATGATATTACATTTGTTCCAATTATATATATATATATATGTGATTAATCTATAAGTTTCTGATAGTGTGAAAAAACCCAGATGATACAAATTATACAAATCATATTATAAATTATATATTACAAACAGGGTATTTTCTTTTAAATACCCTGTCCGGTGGCAAAAGCTGCTTGGTAGCGCTAGGAGTGGCAGTACAGCATACTGTGTTATCACTCTGATTGGCGGCTGATGAGGTTAGGGTATCGCACGTACTTTCACACGTTGTATGATGAAAAAAAAAAAATACATATACATAAATATGATTAATCTATAAGTTTCTGATAGTGTGAAAAAACCCAGATGATACAAATTATACAAACTGATATTTGAGTAAAAAATCAATAAAAAAAAACTAACGGTACCGTACTATTTAAAAGTAATCAAACAGAGCTGCGATGTCGAGCCAAAAGAATCAACTAAGCTAAACGTAAAAAGTGCTTGATACACTTGTTGCGTGGCCATATACACGAATATGGCCATGTGCGAAATAGGCATGTAACGATAGAATATATAAAGAACAGGAATCTCAAAAACACGTAACTACTTCTTGTTCAGGTACGAAACCTTTTTATTAACTTTGAGTTAAAGGTTTCGACGTAAGGAGGAGAGACACAATCTTCTATGCTGTCTTATTCATTTGGCCCCCAACTCGAGCGGCCCCCCATAGGGCGCAAGTTCGCTCCAACATCGATCCTTCTCGTTCGGCGTCCAAAACCCGGCTCTTATTTTCTTCAAATTCTCACACAAACTTCCGCATGCTTCCGGTGCGTGACATCACCCGCACCTTGTCACCCAGTATCGTCTCGGACTGTTCTGACATCTGAGTGACACCTCCATCCGCTCGCGCGCACCCCCGTTAACACCTGCTTCAATCTTACACCCAACCAACCCATGTGCTGAGCCGAAAGGTTCTCAGCCTAACTAAACTCAAAGGCATGAACCGAAATCCCTCGGCTATTTCATAACACACTAAGTAGAGCGAATTTAAAGTAATAAAGCCTACATAGTCAAACCAATCTACCCAGGTTTCACCGCCTGGATCATCAGAATCTAAGGAAAGTTGGGTCAAACGACATTTATATATCAAAAAAAAAAAAAAGAAGAAAATATCCTTATTTGGGTATTAAGAAAAACAAAATTAAGTTGAATTAATATAAAACCACGTAAATCAATCAAAACCGAAACAGTGTTAGGTGTTAGGGCGGGTAAATGAATAGGTGCGGGCGAGCAACTCCTGTAGTCATCATTCTTTAAAAGAAGAGGTTGAATGTGGAGGATTATTTTCGAAAAAATCACTCTTAGGCAAGAGACGGAGGTAGTTATAGCTACCTGCGACGTCCTATAAGTCGTCGTGTCGCCATTAGTTAGCCACGAGGAAGGTGAATTTGGGCGAGCAAGCAGTCACCGCAGATGCTTAACTTCGAGAGAAAAAATTGGCCGCGGAGTCTTTTTTCTTAAAAAATCACTCCGTTGTCTGTAACGGGAGTTGGAGGCTGTGATATTCACCTGCGACTTCCCGAATTGTATTGTAATTTCACCCCGGGTGGGAGGGAAATGGGCAGTGCTACATTATATGTTTATTTACATGTTTTGTTATTATTCCTCAGCAACGAGTCTTCTTATGTCTACAAATATTGAGAACCTCATTTCTTTGGTTGAGTGGTTCTTTCGTATTTTTATAAGACGCAATGCTTAGTTTTTCTTCCATGCATAGTAAGCAATATTTATCACCTGCTCTATATTTATGGCATTTTTAAAGTTATTTCCCATTTCATTATGGGATCTATTTTGCTTCTTTTTCACATCCTATACATAATTAGAAGAGCTGGCACTGTGTCCTTTGTCAGATTCTTCCTGATGATTTTGTCGGTGAAACCTGGGTAGATTAGTCTGACTCTGTTGGCTTTACTACTTTATACATATATATATAGAGAGAGAGAGAGAGTGAGTGAGTGAGAGAGAGCGAGAGAGAGAGAGAGAGAGAGAGACAGAGAGAGAGAGAGAGAGAGAGGCAGAGATAATAAACAGGCTAGCATAGATAGATAGATTGTTTTGACTATTCCTTGTTCCTGTTTATGGCTTTCCGAATTACTTGGTACATAGTGATGTCGACTTATTCTGGCAAAAGGCCAAAATAAAAGAGAGCAACAATATTGATCAAATTCATTCATCATAACCAATGATTGCTAACCATCACTAAATAAAAGATATTAAGCCCTCTTTAGTCTGGCACAGTGACACAGTGTCTTTCATCTAGGAAGGACTCATTCACACTGACAATGATCTGTGAAACAAGCTCGCTAGCCACTGCTCTTCTCGTTACTAAAAATATTTGTGCGTAAAACGCACTCATGTATAACACGCTCCCATAACTCTTGACGACGAAATTCTAGAAAAAAGAACCCTTATATAATAGGCACTGACTTATTAGAATTTGTACCGGCTAAATTTAACATTGTTTAACTTTTAATTGGTTTCTACTGACTAAAAATAAGAATTTATATAGGTTACATTATGTCTTAAAACACAAAATTTACACAACATCGATGGAAAACACATGGACATGTTCACAAAAAAAGCAACCAACTCGCGGCGAAAAACAAGCACACATTTGGAGAAAAACAAATACACATTCCAATTTCTCTGTAACGGCGAAAAACATCAATTTAGTTTACAGATATAACTTATTTTCAGTCGACCAATTCCGAAAATGGGGAGACGTGTGACCGGAAAAATTAATTATGTAGTTCTCATGTATAATATGCATCCCTAACCTTTGGGCTGAAAAATCTGGTAAGAAGAGTGCGTCTTATACGCAAATAATTACGGTATATAATCGGGTACTTTTTTAATCTTTATTAATACTAATTATAAGAAGATTATCAACACAAAATGATGTAGTATTCTTTGACCTTATTATTGGTCTAACTTTAATATAAAATGATGTTGATGTCCCAGAATTATAAAACCCTTGTTCAAAGGTTTTTCCGATTACTTATTTTTCAACAGCATGCAATCCGGAACCGGAAATAAGTCTGAAGGATCAAGCGGAAGTTATGAAGCGGAAAAACAACATTCTTTGCCTTTGACCATCAGATTTTAGCGTCAACGGACAGGGTGAGGTTCGCTCCCGCTAAAACTTGAATATCCTATTCGGTGATATTGGTCTTTCGTTTGATTTGATTTTTTTTTATATCTCTTGTCGACAGGAGACTGTTTCAAACTCGTTAACCTCACTTCTTTAACTCTCCATCAATTGGAATGGAGAAAGGAGTGCACCAGACAACCTCGCCCATTTTGTTCAGTTGAAAATATAAGGATTATTTTTTCCCTTTCCTCATCGTTTGTGTAAATATACAAAATTTCATGTATATTGTATCATTTGCATAACATCCGAAAATCTACTGCAAATACACTCACACACACACACACACATGCGCGCGCGCACACACACACACACACACACACACACACACATATATATATATATATATTGTTTGAGTCTTGATAATCTTCTAAGCGTAAAACTGTTCGCTGCAATTCGTTTAATATATATATATATATATATATATATATTGAATACGAATAAAAATGATCGCTGAAGTCTGAAATTGTCAATAGCGTGTTTGCAATATATGTATATATAGTAAAAACGAATAAAAAACAGATTGATTGTTATAGACATTTTCACACTCAAACGATCATCAAGCATCGTATATATAAATATATATATATATAAAGTCAACACTATAAAAATGATCACTCAAGTGTGAAATGGTCAGTAGCGTGTTTACTACATATATATATATATATATATATATATATATATATATAGAGAGAGAGAGAGAGAGAGAGAGAATAAACAGGAATAAAAACAACATAAATGGATTGCTACTGATAGTTTCAAGCTTAAGCGATCATCAAGCAATCTGTGAGGCATTCTTTAGTTCTTATTTGTCTCCTCCTTCATCATTTTTCGCTGACCATCTTTGAGGATTGTAGTTTTCTTCTTAAGTAAACTGCAAAGAATTAATGATAATGCAACAGCCAAGGACTGGAGTGAGTAGACCTCAATTGTTTTAGGTTTTACCTTGTTCTATCGGATTTTTTTAAATTCTCGGTTTATAAAAAAACTTGTTCACTTGCAAACAATATATATATACATATATATATATATATATATATATATATATATATATATATATATATATATATATAATTAATCTATAAAATTCTGATAGTGTGGAAAAAAAACAAACGATGAAATTTGTAAATAAGGATTATACAACTTGATATCTGGGGAAAAAATCGATAAAAAAGAAAAGACTCACGGCACATGTAAAAAATAAGTTGGCGACTTTCATCGAGGGTTATGTCGAATTTTTCAGCGAATTCTCTTGCAGGACTTGTTCTGGGTTCGAACTCGCAGTCCAGCTCTTTAGCCATTACGCAACGAGGTCTACTGCACCGAGGTGTAGGGGAGAGTGCAACTCTATTCCATTTATCCTTACTTTATAAAGCTGTGTTAAGCAAGGTGGCATCAAGTACGATTTTTGAGTCTTTGGTATGACTCAGCCTGGAATTGAACCCCTGTCTTCTGGACTATTGGCGAACACTCTACTCATTTGGCCAAATTGCTGCGATGCCTTGCCAAAAGAAAATAAAACACCAGCAGAATCAACTAAGCTAAACGCAAAAAGTGCTCGGTACACTAAGTAGAGCGAATTTAAAGTAATAAAGCCAACATAGTCAAACCAATCTGACTCAATTTTTCCTGATGATCCAGTGGTAAAACCTAGGTAGATTGATCTGAGTCTGTAGGCTTTACTTCTTTATATATATATATATATATATATATATAGAGAGAGAGAGAGAGAGATGCATTTAGCTTTCTTGGTCAGTCTTATGGATTCTCGGTTAATCTTGGAGGTAATTGTCTCTCCTAAGAACTATTTGGTGACTATGTAAGAATTGTTTTGGAGTTATTTTTTTAATCTCTCTCACTCCAGGGTGTTGGAATGTGACATAAGGTAGGTTTAGAATGGGGCCCGGCAAGGAGCAAGACCTTGCCAACAAGTGAATGTTTCCCTTCCTATAGACCATGGAGGGAAAATGGAAAAAAGCGAAAAAATACATTAATTCTTTGATCTTGTTAGAAAGCAAAAAAAAAAAACAAACTTTAGAACCTGAAAGTGAGGCTGATATTAATTTTAGTTAGTGACCTTGTAACGCTCTCAAAGGCATGGAAAAGAGACTGGGGGATTTGGACATCAAGATCATACTGACTGCAACACTGCTAAAATCAGATAGAATACTTAGAATAGTCCAAGAAACTTGAGGATACTTGCTGTCACTCAGTCTTCACTGAAAGACCATCAGCAAACGCTGGGGGGGAGTCCCTGAGAGTATTATAATTTCGTTCATTGACTACGTAATTATTTTTGGCATGTTCAGTTCATTTGTGCCATTGGTTTACCGATGATTATACCTTTCACAGTGTGCTTAGAACATTTCTACCATGAAACTATAGAATATGAAGGTGACGATGATACCAATTGTAATTGGGGCGCTTAGAACGGTCCTAAAGGCTTGGTAAGGGGACTGGAAGGGCTGGAAATCAAAGGACAATCCAAGACCACCCAAACCAGCTAAAATACTGAGAAGAGTCCTGGAGACCTGAGGAGACTTGCCGTCTCTCAGACTCCAGTGAAAGACCATCAGCTAAAGCTGGTATGAAAAGCTCCCAAGGAGTAATTATAATTTCATAAATTGACTACGTAATTGTTTTTGCCTAGTTCAGCTCATTTGTGCAATTTTTGCCGAGGATTATGCTTTTCACATTGTGCTTAAAACATTTCTACCATGAATAAGGCTTCGAGTTCTTTGTTTAATGACATATCAACTTTCATGAGTTATCTAATGCCAAGCCATCCTTACAGAAGAATAGACATAGCATCATTTAATTCATAGCTGGGGGAATAAGAGGGTTCATACCTTTCCCAAAGGAATTAGTCTGAAAGTGAACTTAATAGCACCACTGAAGCTGGAACTCGCTTATTGCGATGCCGCAGTTCAGCACTTTAGCCACTAGGCTAAGGGAACTCCCTCCTACCGTGGATAAAAAGGAGCTTCTATTTACAAGACTAAGAATTTAGTCCCATGTCCCTCACTCGGACCTATCTGATATTATTGGTATTTATGATTTTTTTTTTTACAAAGGTATGGACAGCTACCGATAGGCTATCTGTCATATGGAAGTCATACCTGACCGATAAAATGAAATGCAGTTTCTTCCAAACAGCAGTCGTCTCGATACTGCTATATGGATGCACTACATGGACGCTGACTAAACGGATGGAGAAAAAGCTTGACGGCAACTACACAAAAATATTGCGAGCAATTTTGAACAAGTCCTGGAGGCAACACCCCACAAAGCAGCAGCTGTACGGCCACCTACCTCCCATCACGAAAACTATCCAAGTTAGACAAACCAGACACTGATGTAGAAGCAGGACGAGCTCATAAGTGATGTACTCCTATAGACCCCCGCACATAGCCGAACTAAAGCAGGGCGACCAGCGCGAACCTACATACTGCAGCTTTGTGAGGATATGGGATATAGCCCTGAGGACCTACCAGAAACGATGAACGATAGGGAGGAGTGGCGAAAGAGGGTCAGGGATATCCGTGCTGGTGGCACGACATGATGATGATGATGGTGGTGGTATTTATAAGCACTGAGCAAAATTCTATAGAAAAATTTTTTATTCACATCAGTTTAAGTAATTAATGTGTTTTGGTGCTGATCACAATGTTATATAACATATGACATGGATTTTCGGTTCGTTACTAGTGACCCCGTGTGCTTTGTAAAGCTGTCACGTTGTGATTAGTAAACAAGGGGATGACAGTGCGTCGGAGCAGGACGGTCGAGCAGGTGTGTAACCGGAAGGAGACCACGTGATATGAGAATCACGCGGTCAGATTTAGACTGAGAATCGGGAGGGACAGGCATTCGATAATAGGCGTTTCGGACGTCTCTGACGATACGGCTTGCAAGGGAGTGCAAGCGTTAGCACCCCCTGGCTTCCGGCAGAAGATATGGGACAAGAAAAAGTCCCCTCTCAGAGTATATGTCTCTTCATCTATCTCTCCAAACTAACAACAAACTGTGTGCCCCTTTCGAGAATAAAATGAGAGATATATTTTTATATATACGTGTTCCTCGTTGTTCATAAAGATGCAGCTGAGTATACAACAATTTTTTAGTTTCCCGAAATTTTAGATTGTTTACATGAAAGTTTCACCGGGTCGTTGGCCTAATGAGTAGAATGTTCACCAATGGTCCGGGAGACCGAGGTTCAATCCCAGGTCGAGTCATACCAAAGACTAAAAAAAATGGTACTTGATGCTGCCTGGCTTAACACTCTATATTATAAGGTAAGGATCAAGGGTAAAGTGGAGCAATCAAGGGAATGGAGTAGCGCCCTCTCCTACACCTCGGTGTAGTAGCTATCGAAAAGGAAGCCTTCGGGTCAGCCTCGACTAAGGTCGCTAACTTACATGAAAATTTATTTTGTGGAAAATGAACCTTATTTGGCCTTACCCGCTCACAAAAATGTAATCAAATCTTTAGTTGCCTGCAATATGACGTGGTTTCAATTTCCTCTTAGCATTAACTTTTTTCTATTTCCTTTGTCTTAACTAAACCAATTCGTTTCACGGTGAATTCCTAGTGAGACTTAAAGACGAAATATGTAATATCACCAAACCCCACGCTAAATTGACCATTTAACGAATTTGTTATTGTGGGAGCAGCTAAGAATTATTACTTAGGCTCAGAGTAAGATAAATGTACTCTCAGGAAAAAGTCTTTCCATATATAAATATACAAATATTTATCAAAATATATAAATACAAATCCTTTTCTCTGAAGACATGCACAATTTCATATTTGTACATTTTCATATATATATATATATATATAAATATTGGGTTAGGTCATAAATAATTTCCGTCTTGGTAAAATGTAATATTAACAATGAATTAATTTCAATCAATAGAATATCCGCCATTATTTTGAATGGCCTTTTCCCATTTATCAGGAAGCACTTTGATTCCTCCCTTGAAAAATTCTGCTGGTTTTGAGCTCAAGAAATTTTCTACAAACATTTTCACCTGAGAAAATTTGTTCTCATTTAGAGCATTTTGTAGAGAACGACAAAGATAAAAATCACTCGTCACAGGGTCTCCGGAATATAACGGATCGGGTAGAAGTGACCAGCCTTAATCCAAGATTTTTAAATACGTGATTCTTGCCGAATGTGGCCTTGCGTTATCAGACGAGAAGCACAATGTTTTTCATATTAACAACTGTGGGACATTTTCTTAGAAGATTTTCATTCACAAGTTGCAGATGTTAAGAGCATAAGTCTGCATTGCGTGTCTGATTGTAGTTTATAAACTCAAAATGAATCATACCGCTGTGTTTATCTCTCACTGACGTATCGACAGAACGCAACTTTAAAAACTAGGTTCAAACTTGGCGGTCAGTAATGACACCTTGTCCATACACACTATAAATTTTCTAAGCTGTTTCTGTAGCGTTTTTGTTATTCATAAACTACCGCAACATTGTCGGATATGCACTATCAGTTCCTCCATTTCAAGAGCGTGAGATCATAGATTAAATTACAATGTGCACTCTTTTTCTACTGAAATAAAAATGACCGATGAAGGCGCTTTTTTGTTATCAGGTAATTTATCGTTACGTTTAAAAAAAAAAAACACGGAAATTATTTATGACTAAACCCATGAGCCCTCCGATAGCGAATATGTAAGAATATATCCATAAAGAATTCCTTCGCTTACATGGAGAATGCCGATAACTCTGGGGTAAGATATCCGAATGACGTAAAGTCAACCGGTTTTCAATCTCCACTTGAAGCATCTCGTGTGTCTAACTACACTGAAATGTTGTAATACACCAAAATGATATATATATATATATATATATATATATACACGACTGTGTGGTTAAGAAATATGATTAAAAAAGTAACATAGTTGTGTATTGAATAACCATGACCAGAAAATCCGGCGAACACCTACGCACGACATACAGAAACGCTGGCCAGCTGTTTCGACCTTATGTATACCGTGATCTCCACCACTGGAGATCGAACCAGCGACCACAGATTGCTGAGCCAAAACTCTACGACTAAGCCAACAGTTCATATCATGAAAAATTGACGCCAATTTAACTAATCATCGTAATTGCGCGGCCAATTAACCTGAATGCGTCTTGCAAGTTACATCCGTACTCTTTACAGAGGACACGGCCACCTCCAGGATCACGTCCTCCCAAGAGGATTATTATCACGACCTCAAGGGCAAGGATATAGATCTACATTTTCTTTTCTAATTGGAGGATTTATATTGTGAATTGAATTACCATGACCAGCTACACTGAAGTGGTGTGATACAACGAAACGGTCTGTCTGTGGATGACAATATATATATATATATATATATATATATATATATATATATATATCCGACTGTTTGGTTAAGAAATATGATTAAAAAATAATAACCTAGTTGTTGAAATTGATTATTTATTTAAATAACTTCTTTCTGTATTACTCCCTAAGTTTGTACATAATTGTTTTTGACTGCACGTATCCCCTTAACTTTCTCTCATCATTTGTCCCTAACGGCCATCCGCCCCTATCGATAATAGCTAGTAGTATTGAATGAAGCCGTAAAGGTAAAGAATGTCTGACAAATAAATTGTTAATTTGAACAACTCGTGACTCATTTTTCTATCATGCGTAGATTACATACAACGAACGCCATCAGATCTAACGAAACAAAATGGTCTCGTACAAAAAGCCAATAAGCAGAAGATATCCAATAAAAATCAATACGAGTGCAGACTACGCAGATGATCAAGCTCTTCTCGCAAAACTCCTACCCAAGTTGAATCCTTGCTATATAGCCTGGAGCAAGCAGCAACAGGTATTGGCTTCTGCATGAAATCAGATAAAACAGAGTTGATGTATTTTAAACAAGATGGTACCATCTCCATACTAAATGGCAGTTCTTTGAAATTAATAGACCAATTCACACACCTCGGTAGTAATATCTCATTTACTGAAAGCGATGCCAACAAATACATAGGAAAGACATGGACTACTATTATTAAATTTTCAACCATATAGGAATTGGATATCGCTGATGATTTAATACAGGAATTCTTTCAAGTTGTAGCAGTACTGCTGTATGGTTGCACGATCTGGACTAACGAAACGCTTGGAGAAAAAGCTTGATAAGAACTACACAAGAATGCTGCAGTCTGTTTTGCAGAAATCCTGGAAGCAGCAACTCATAAAACAACAGCTGGATGGCAACCCACCACCCATCTTACAAACTATCTCTGAAAGATGAACTAGACATGCTGGAAAAGAAAGGATAAAATCATAAACTACATTCTAGCAGTGGACTCCTTTGGATCGAAAGGCCTCTGGTGGTGCATTGGTTCGCAAGCTCAGCTTGAAAAACTACACGAGTGAGTTCGAGTCTCATTGATGCCCCATTCATTTGGCCTTGTGCCACATCTAAGGAAAAAACTTTGTAAATTGCCTCATAGACAACCTTGTGTTCCTGACCAGCCAAGTCTCAAATTCGTCAGCTCTGTGCGTACCCTGGATAACCGATTGGGACGATCGATAGGGGCGGATGACCGTTTGGGACGTATCGTGAGAGAAAGTTAAGGGAATCCGTGCTGTGAACAAAATGTTGATATATATATATATATACTTTGAAGGTTGCAGTATCTACGGAGAGGGTGTTAGATATACGAAATATATAGAGAGTATTTTTAAAAGAAGCCTATTGTTTCAGGTTTTCTCGATCATCAGGCAATATTACAAATTGAAGAATCGTACATCAAGTACTATTTTTTGAGTCTTTGATTTGACTCTGTCTAGGATTGAACCTCGGTCTCCCTGACCATTAGAAAACACTCAAACCATTATGCTAATTGGCCAATGACTTACTTTTTGTAAGTAAGTGCCGAAAATTTTTCTAAAATCCAATAATAGGAGTGTAGTGGCTAACGTACTGGAGTTCGACATCGTAGTCGTGCTATTACGTTCACTTTCGGACAAATACTCTTGGGAAAGGCATGAACCCACTGATTCTCCCAGCTATGAGTTAAATAGTGCCACTACTGTTTTTCTTCAATGGAGTCTTTGGCATCTAATAATCCAAGAAGGTTAGAATGCCTTTAAACAAAGAAACTAAACCAAAATCCAATGATTGATTGATGTTTTGTTTATTAATGTAAATTCCAATCACCCTAGAGAACATGGAACTGCATACACACCATCTCTGGGATAGTGCCGTGATTTCAAACTAAATAGGTTTTGATGGGATGGAGTTGTTAGCCCCACTTACCCTGGCTTTGAATTCTGAGTTCTTTTCCTTCTCCTAAGCCAATTGCCCTATCAAGGCTAAAGAGCCCAGTCAGGCTTACAATATTCCCATAGTTGAAGAAGTGAAGGATTCATTCCTTTCCCAATTTACACTAAAACTAAACTCAGACACCTTCATTCAGGATTTGAATTATATCTAGTTGGGCATGCTTCCTAATATGCGTTACACTACACGGGTCCGACTTGATTTTAGGTAGACTTTTAAAATCGATATGTTTTTTACATAAAACAAGGCAAATTTTACCTCGTTATAAATCTATATTTTTAGATAATACAGAGGTTTATCTTATTGTCTCTTTTTTTAATCGGGATGTTTTTCACATAAAACAAGGCAAATTTTGCTTCGTTACAAATATATATAGTTAGATAATCCAGAGGTGCGTCTTATTGTCTCTTATCTTTAAAATCGATATGTTTTCCACAAGGCAAAAAAGAAGAATGATTCATTAATAGAAAGGTTCAGACCTACCCCCAACCCAATATTCTCTTTTGATGTTGTTTAATAACATGATTTATGAACTATCCTCTTACGTCATTCTCATAAGAGGTTGTGTTCGTGTTTATGGTGTTTTTCGTATGCCCGTTATTACAAATTTGGATTCATATTTTTTTGATATTTTCCAAATAAATAACTTTTCTTTCTATCACTTTTCACAAATATCTCATATTCTTTAATGTCCGAAATTAATGCTTAAAATCAGAATTTCCTCAATTCTTTTTTACTAATGAAACAAAGATTTTGACGAATAACTTGACATTTTTTCCCCTCGGGTATCAGTTTGCCACCGATTTGTTTTTCCTAACGACAGTATAACAACTGTTTACGAAGCGTTTACCCTACAGATAAAATACAGAATACACGGGGGATGTTTGTGGGATTTAACTATATAAGTCTTCTGGGTAAAAAAATACACCTCCCACTCAAAAAAAAGATATCTTGAGTATGACAAATTGCATCTAGAGATGAGGCTCCAGTTGTAGTAAGTGTGTAGTCATCCCTTCTAGGCCATTACTTCCCACCCTCACCTGGAGTGGTAGTACCTGATAGAATTCTATGTGTCAAATAGATCTGCTTTGAAAGATATTGGTAATTGTTAGGAATACTTGAAACCATATACCTGTCCAGAAAATTACTATTATTCAAAAAGAATTTTTACGAAAACCATATAGAGGGGAACTCCTCGAGGTGTAGTGGCTAAAGCACTGGACTGTGACATCATAGCAAGCGAGTTCGAACTCTTGTCGCGCTGTTACGTTCACTTTCGGACCATTAATACTTGGAAAATCAAAACGTCCATTAAATATTCATATTAAAAATAATTACTTGAAACTATAATTATTTACACTGATAATTATCTCTAGTTTTTTGAAACTATATAATTGCTTGACTAACTTCAACACGGGTTGACATACCATTGAACCAAACAAATAAACAATCTCTCTCTCTCTCTCTCTCTCTCACCCTTGTAATTCTAAATTCGTCGACTACACATTAAACAAAAACAATCCAAAGACAAATGTGTTTTTGTCGACAAGAGCTCCATGGTTGACTACTTTACTCGTTCAGCAGTTTAGTGCTCTGATGAAAAGATCTCTCTTTTTCCCTAACACGTGATGTGAATGCAGAATACCCTTTCATTGCCATCGCTTCCAGGTCCAATCTGGTCTGGATTGGAAGCACCTGATAGGATCCTATCTATGGGTCAAAAAGAACTGTTTGACATTTAAACTGTGTACTAATGCTAAATCTAATTGTTTGAAATAGAACTAATTTTACAACTTTATGTAAACCAAAAACTTTACTTAAACAAATGACTGTGTATAAACAAAATACTGTGTACTTATGCGGAACTGAATCATTTGAAATTAAGTGAAACCATTTAGCTATGTGCAAAAAATGAGCTCAGGCTTGTTTTAAAATGTTATCTACAAAATGTGTTTAGAAATCATATATTCAGTATATGTATAAAAAGGAATTGGCATTAAATGACCAACAATGGTTGATTGGCAATAAAACCAAACCAAACCAAGCCTAACCGCATCCAACATACAGCTGGCCATGTGAGAAACATAGAGCTGTATGTATTTACTTTGGCCAATGGCAGGATGTGACTCGAGGTCAAATTCAAAGTATTAGTATTAACCAGATCTTTGATGTTGACAACCTCTCTCTCTCTCTCTCTCTCTCTCTCTCTCTCTCTCTCTCTCTCTATCTATCTATCTATCTATCTCTTGCCCGGTAGGAGGCTCTTAGAATATGTCGACTGCATCTCTTGCACAGGGAGAAGATCTCCTACAAAAAACCAAAACAGCAGCAATCTTGAATATGATACTAAACAACTTTCAGTGGTGAGGCCCCAGTTCTGTAGCAGAGTTACTCTTTCGTTGCAATTACTCCCAGGTCAACTCTGTCCTGGAGTGGTAGTATATAATTTGGTAATGTCAGTCATAACAGTAATACAATACTTGCACAATTAGACATATTTAAATACAGGCCGACTCTGTCATTTCAGGTACGAACGGTTTATTAATTTCTTGACTTCGGTCCATGGCGACACGAGGAGAGAGACACAATTATTAAAAGCCTTTGCTAACCATACTATGCTGACTCCACCCCAACGCGCGGTGCATCTTGTGATGTCTAAGATCTCTGTCGGTAGAGATAAAAAAAAACTCAACTACATCTTTCAACGGTCAAAATCTAATGGTCCAATCAATGGTCCAATCTCAACTGACGTCTTTTCAAAAGCCTCAAATTCCCAGGACTATCTCTTTGGGGCATGATGTCATCCACACTCCAGCCCCATTTACTGTCTGGGGTTTATTATGACAAATGGTGATTGTCATATCCCTTGCGCGCGAGCGCAAAACTGCGGAGTACCTTTTCATTGCCATTGCTCTCTGGTTCACTCTGGCTCGGAGTGGTAGCATCTGAAAGGATCCCATCAAATAGAACTAAACTGAGTAATTGCACTAAACTGAAATGTTTGAAATTAACTGTGTTTTATATTTAACTGCGTGTTTAAACTGTGTACTCATGCTAACCTGAATTGTTTGAAATAGAATTGTTTTGGCATTTAACTGTATGCAAACAAAAAACTATACTTATACTGAATTATTGAAATGGAACTTTTTTGATATTTAAACTATGTAATTTTGCTAAACTGAATTGTTTGGATTTGACATTGAATAACGTATATTAAATAACCTACATTAAATAATCTACAATAGTTGATATGCCATAAAACCAAACCAAACCAAACCAAACCAAACTTTTGCAAGGGTATTTGCACGAAGTGAAGCATAACCAACTTCGTCTCGGTTTGATCTTGGCCAGCCAAGTCCTTTTCATATGATCTTAATCCTTATGTCAAGCTCGCGTCCATGGGATTGTTAGTTCAACTTCACCAGCCTTGAGGATTTGCAGCAAAGATTTTCGACAGTATATTCTGAAAAAAAAAAACATATGCTGTTTTTTAACATCTGTTACCAAGTTATGTAATCACATTTAATAGAAAATAATGATCGTATATGTCCTAAACCTGATTCTTATTTTGCCCGCTTGCGGGCGTTAGTGCGGTCCTAAATATGGATCGTATCTCCTCTAATTCTCCATTGGTGAGGATACTCAACAACTTCTCTGTAAGAGATGTGCCTGTAGCAAAAATTTGTTTGCATTGTAAAAAACATACCGGTATTCTAGAAATATTCTCTCGGGGTGGCTCTTAGGGAACCTGGATCTGAGTTTTTATATATATATATATATATATATATATATATATATATATATATATATATATATATATATATATATATTATCATGGTAAAATGAATAAATTAAAGTGTTTCACAAAGTAATGACTTTTCAACCTCCCCCCTCTCTCTCTGCGCATGTGTGTGTTTCTCTCTCTCTCTCTCTCTCTCTCTCTCTCTCTCTCTCTCTCTCTCTCTCGGCACGTGTGTGTTTCTCTTCCTCTCGATCTGTTTCTCTTCTACTCTCTCTCTCTCTTTCTCTTCCTCTCTCTCTGTCTCTCTCTCTTTCCTTTCTTCACCACTCCCACTCTATTTCTAATTTACCTCTCCGGCAATTCGATTGTCGGTCTGTCCTGCAGGTGTACTTTATCGCTGTTTTGGTAAACAGCACGATATGAGAATATGTAACAAATGCGTTGCTAAAAATCTAAACTGCGTTCAACAAACAATGGTTTATAGTCTACACAGTTATGTAGTGAAAATCACATATCAAAACGTGTGCCTATATGAATGTATCAGTGGCGTGTCCTGGAAAATATGCAGGATAAGTAAATAACACTGTTATTTTGTTGCTGGTGGAATTAAAGATAATTAAATGCATCTAATTCCATCCAAAAAAATGTTTGTTTTTTACAATTATTAACCTCTGAGCCTAATTTTCAAAACAAACTTTAACTAACTCGGAAAAGCTTACACCGTTGAATTTTCTTTTTGAATTATTGATTTATACCTGCTAACACCATTCAAGACCAATAATGATAAGGAATGAATTCAACGGAAGCAAAAATATATATTTTTTTAAATTAGATATTTACGACAGGCAAAAAATATCGAGGGCGTAAAGGGTAACGTGTTGGACAGCGACATCGTTGTAAAAGAGTTCGAATTCAAGTTTAGCTATTACGTTCACTTTCGGACAAATGCCTTTAGAAAAGGCATGAAACTATTGATCCCTCCCTGGTATGGGTTAAATAGCACCACTATTCTTTTTCTACAATGATGGTTTTAGTATTTTGTGTAATGGTTATCGTCGTAGGAAATGGACACGGCGACACGAGTTGAAATCCTGGGCGAGACTGATTGCATTTCACATAGCACTAATACCCTTGGGAACGGTATGAATCCAATTATTCTCCCTCCAGCTATGGGTAAATAGTAGGGCAGACCAGGTTCTTCAGCCTTGGAGAGGCAATTAGTCTAGGAGAAGGAAAACTCTGAATTCAAACTTGTTAAACTTCGCTTAAAAATTGACCTTGTGCCCGAGCGGAGGGGTTGGTGAATATGAATAACCTATGATGGTTGATATGTCTTTAAACAAATAACCTAACGCAAACCAACAAATTCCGAGAGGTGTTATACGAATTTTTCACCAAATCAGGAGCAGTTGAATGTTCTGCGTATCAGTAGACTGGAGTCGGTATTCAAATTCACTCCATATTTCGTCAAAAAGTGTGAGAAAGTGTATCACCTTGTGGGAAGAGCTTACTGCCAAATTAATTCTACGTATCTGAGGTAGAGATTTTCAAAGGCGAATCTCTACTTACAAGTTTCTTGTGTCCATTACAATATGTATAAATTCACCAAGTTTCATTAAAGTGGAGGAGGAGTCCCTGGGGTGTAGTAGCTAATTTGCTGGACTGCAACATCGTAGTAAGCGAGTTCGAATGCCAGTCGGACTTTTACATTCACCTTCCGACAAATACCCTTAGAAAAGGTATGCACTCCCTTATCCCTCCAGCTATGGGTTAAATAGTACCACTTCTTTTCTTCTGCAAGGATGATTTTGGCATTGAATAACCCGCTATGGTTGATATGTCATTAAACAAAGAAACTAAAACAAATTAATAAAATGCATTATGATGCAGTTGAAATAAATAATACGTTAAGCTTAATAAAGATATTTCAAATTTCGTACCGAATCATTTTTATTGGATAAGCAACGCGTGTTTCGGCCTTTCGGAATACACGCTTCAGGGCTCTAATAATCATTATAAGAAATGATTTTCAGGATTACCTCACTGATCCCTAATTCACAATATTGACGCTGGAAATACAAGTGTAACTTTCACTTTCACTGTCACAGTTTAGGAGGCGTGCTTAGCGGAATAGTCGTTGTCATAGTGTTATATAATTAAGGAATGATTTTTTTTTTTAAACATTTTTCATTAATTATATTTTCATCATTCATTTTGGTTGGGCTTTGAACTATTCAGGTTAAGAGTTTAGGTGTGTAGTCAATTGGTGAAGTTTACGCTCGTGCGCAAAGGATATGATAATAACCATTGTCATAATAAACCCCAGAGAGGAAATGGGGGTGGAGTGTGGATGACGTCATGCCCAGAAGAGATGGGCGGAGAATTTGGAAAATTTTGAAAAAGATTCAGTTGAGGTCCGACCATGGTGTTTAGAAGTTAGGGTCCGACCAGGGTGTTGAGAAGTTGGGGTCCGACCAGGCAGTTGAGGATTTGAGATTGGACTATGCAGGCAGACTATTGAGCTTCTACTATTGGGGCAGAGAATGGAGTTCTCTGCAATAGAGTTGAGTTTTCTACTGTTGCGGCGACGGTTAAGTTTTTCGAGCCCAGACCAGCGAAGATCCTATTTACCCAACCCCTCCGCTCGGGCAGGATATGACACAAGGTCAATTTTTAAGCGGAGTTTAACAGGTTTGAATTCAGAGTTTTCCTTCTCTTAGACTAGTTGCCTCTCCAAGGCTGAAGAACCTAGTCTGCCCTACTATTTACCCATAGCTGGAGGGAGAATAATTGGATTCATACCTTTCCCAAGGGTATTAGTGCTATGTGAAATGCAATCAGTCTCGTTCAGGATTTGAACTCGTGTCGCCGTGTCCAATTCCTATGACGATAACCACCACGGGCACCTCCAGCGAAGATGAATTGAGATCTAAAACATCACGAGATGTACCGAACGTTGGGGGTGTTGTTAGCATAGTATGATTACGAAATACTCTTCAGAATTTTCTCTCTCCTCGTATCGGAGAACTGAAGTAATATAGACGGATCAAATAATGGTCAATTTATGTAATTCAAATCCCGCCCGAAAATCGAGTCTTGAGCTTGTTCGTAAAATTAACAATATTCTACGGTTTACATATCATCATCATCATCATCATCACCATCATGTCGCGCTGGTAGCACGGATATCCCTGACCCTCTCTCGCCACTCCTCCCTATCGTTCATCGCCCTAGGTAGGTCTTCAGGACAACATCCCGTATCCTCACATAGCTGCTGAATGTATGTTCGTGCTGGTCGTCCTGCTTTTGCATGGCCATGTGTGGGGGTCCATAAGAGTATATCTCTTATGAGTTCGTCCCTGCTTCTCCAGCAGTGTCCTGCATGTCTGGTTCGTCTAACTTGAATAGTTTTCGTGATAGGGGGCAGGTGGCCGTACAGTTAGTGTCTTGTGGGGTGTTGCCGCCAGGACTTGTTCAAGATTTCACGCAGCATTCTTGTGTAATTGCCGTCTAGCTTCTTCTCCAGCCGTTTTGTTAGCATAAAAAAAAAAATTTACATATCAACTCATGCATATAATATAGTTATTTATTAAACTTACTATGCAAAAAATATAACCAGTTGTGTGGTCTCGTAACAACGAAGGAAATGTCCGTAAGAACGAGAATTTTCTTCCATGATTTTTTTCCACGACGATATCGGTTTTAAGGTTTCCGTGTATTTTAATCTCATTATTGCAACAACCAGTATTGTTAAAACTAATCTAAACCAAATGCTGTTTTGCATCTTTTCTTTTTCATTGATTTTCTATTCACATTTCTGCCGAGCCTCGTTGATTGAATTAAAAAAAAACCCAGACCACTTAACACATTTAAGCAGTGTATGTTATATTTGTAGTTGTGTAATTTAGTGCTTAGTGGTTTGGGAACATTATTGGGTATATACCGATGTTCTTAAAGTAATTGTGTACATGATATTTGAATTAAGGTAAATAAGATGGTTTGGTTTTTATTTGTTTGATGACATATCAACTCTTCATGGCATATTTGATGCCAAAAATTGATTCGTTGGTTTGATTTTAATCATAACTTTATTTTCAATGTCACGTCGCATTTTCTTTTTAAAATTGCACTTTTTTAATTGCCTCTAATCCTTTGTTAATTCTCAGCTATGAGATATCAAGTATTCTTATCTAATATAAATGATTTGTACATTTAATATATGAGCACTCGAGTGGGGAATTTGCCGGCTGCTACATACGCTGAAGTGCAATAGCTCTTCTCATGAAGTGAGCACTCCGGTAGCCGATAGCGTATATCTAAAAAAAGGAATATATATATATATATATATATATATATAATATCCTTCACTTACGCTGAAGTGACGATGGTCCTGCGGTAAAATATCCGACTGACTTCGATCTCGGCTTGAAGCATTTTGCGTGTCTAGCCACACTGAAGAGTTGTGATACAACGAAACAATCTGGCTGTGGATGACAATATATATATATATATATATATATATATATATGTGTGTGTGTGTGTGTGTGTGTGTGTGTGTGTGTGTGTGTTTATATATATCTAATAGTATGGTTGCTTCTCTGCGACCACTGGTTTCATATCGTCTTTACACGGCGATCACCTGGCAGAAAAATATATAGGTATATATTGAAATGAACAAATCGTTCTAAAAAAGTTATAGATTGATAGATGCTATAGACAATTAGCTATTTTCTCTAATTTACAAGTTAGAGGCCCGAAACTTGTAGTAATGACACTGTCATGAGGAGATGAGTGAATATGTATTTAAGTTTCGACGACATACTGGTCCGACACTGTAATGCCGTATATAATCAAAACCCTATAGACGGATGGATGAAGAGATGCACCCTCCCCTTCCCTAAAAAGGGCGACCTTGGATTAGCCAAGAACTACCGAGGTATAGCACATTCAGAGCGGCCAAGATATACAATGCCCTACTACGAAACCGCATAGAACCCAAAATTGAGAACATACTTCGGAAGAACCAAAATGACCTCCGGAGAAATAGATCCACGACGTCACAAGTTTTGACTATCCATTGAATTCTTGAAGGTGTACGTGCAAAAAACCTACAGGCAACAATAGTATCTGTCAACTTTACCAAGGCCTTTGACTCCATTCACAGAGGAAAGATGGAGATAATTCTATTCGCCTACGGCCTATCAAAAGAAACTGTCGCAGGTATAATTATTCTCTATAGAAACACCAAAGTGAAAGTTCGTTCTCCGGATGGAGACACAGACTACTTCGACATTGTAACAGGTGTACTGCAAGGAAACACACTAGCCCCATACCACTTTATCATCTGTCTAGACTACGTGCTTAGAACATCTACTGATAAAATCAAAGAAAACGGTTTCAGGCTGACAAAGGAAAGAAGCAGAAGGTACTCCACAAAAATAATTACCGACGCCGACTACGCCGATGACATAGCGCTTCTGGCAAATGCACCCGCCCAAGCCAAAACCCTGCTGCGAGCCGCTGCAGGCATTGGCCTCAATGTCAATGCACACAAGTCGGAATACATGTACTTTAATCAAAGAGGTGACATCTCCACACTAAACCTTAGCTCTCTGGAACTAATGGACAAGTTCAACTACCTAGGAAGCAGTGTCTCTTGGAGGCAGCGCCCCACAAAGCAGCAGCTGTACGGCAATCTACCACCCATCACGAAAACTATTAAAATTAGACAAGCGGGATACTGCTAGAGAAGTAGGGACGAGCTCATAAGTGATGTACTCCTGTAGACCCCTTCACATGAACGAGCAAAGGCAGGACGACCAGCTCAAACCAACATACAGCAGCTATGTACCGATACGGGATGTTGCCCAGAAGACCTGCCGAAAGCATGGACGATAGGGAGGGGTGGCGAGAGAGGGTCTGGGATATCCATGCTGATGGCGGGACATGATGATATATATATATATATATATATATATATTGTCATTCACAGTCATACTGTTTCGTCATATCACAACTCTTTAGTTTGGGTAGACCCGCTAGATGCTTCAAGCAGAGATCGAAACCCGAGTGACTTTACGTCAGTTGGATATCTTACCCTAGAGCCATCGTCATCTCAGCGTGAGTGAAGGAATTTCTTACCTTTATCTTTCATATATATATATATATATATATACGAGGTGCATACGATAAGTTTCCAGACTTTTTTCGTATGGGCACTTTTATTGATAGTACACATATGAAACTCTAGTCCCCTTCGAAGTAATCTCCTCCAGCTGCAATGCACTTCTTGTACTGTTCCAACAACTTCTGGAAGGCCTCATGGAAGTCCTCTTGTGTGAGCGTGTCAATGACCTTCGTCACAGCCTCTTTCATCTCCTCAATTGTCCCATAACGACAGCCTCTGAGCTTAGGGAATAAGCAAAAGTCACAAGGAGCAAGGTCTGGACTATAGGGAGGCTGAGGAACTGTCTTGATGTCCATCTTGGTCAAATAGTCTGTGACAAGGATGGAGTTGTGGACTGGTGCATTGTCCTGGTGGAAATGCCACTGACCCGATTTGAAGAGTGCTGGCCTCTTCCGACGGAATCTCTTGCTGAACTCCCTTAAAACCTCAACATAGTAACCCTGAGCCTAACCCTAACCGTTTGGCCAATCAACTCTGGTGTATTGACTTCCTTACTCCTTCCACACCTCTCATCATCCCTCACAGACTCCCTGTCTTCCTTGAATCTCTTATGCCACTCAAAAACTGATGCTCGATTCATGCAAGATAGTCGAAAAGCAGTCTGAAGCATTCCATACGTTTCTGTGGCATTTTTTCCAAGTTTAAAACACAGTTTTATTGCATATCGTTCTTCTGAAGTGTCCTCACGTCCAGGTTTAATTTTTGAAATTCACCAGCTGTGACAATCAGGCTTTAGTAGACTATATTCCAATTGCTGCTGTAGCTGTTCATTTAAACCTGAAATCATAAAAATTGTTCAGTCATCTCATAAGATGTATAACAGTAACATAGTGAATTTTCAAGAGTCTACGACAATTTTAAATACCGGTACAAAAAAGTCTGGAAACTTATTGAATGCACTACGTACATATATATATATATATATATATATATATATATATATATATATATATATATATATATATATATATATATATATATATTGCCTAACTGAAAAAATGAAAAGCGAATTGATTAAATTATTAACTTATTCTTAAACAAACAGTTTTTTCAAATATTCCGAAATTAAACTGCATATGCTATTGCAGGGGGTCACAAAATATGCAACCTGCAAATTTCTGTAACATACCCCACGGCAGAACAATTTTAGTGATTAATATTTTCCAGAAACGTGGTAGCTTCTCCCTCGCCCCTGACTATTTTTATCCTCTGAAAAGTGTGGAATGTACTTTGATAGTTCTTTTACTTTCACTTCTAAATCAAAAGCTGAAAAGTAGAAATAATCCAATTTTATATATATCGGGTGTCTCAATATACATGGGATCCATGTGACTACAAATAACTCTACTAATAATAATGTGTTCTTTTTTGTTTTAGATGTGAAAATAGTATACTATAACAACTATTAATCCTCGATCACAATGCCTTGGACAAGAGAGGAAAAAATATTTTGCCTCACTACTTATTTGGAGACAAAATCATTCAAAAACTGTACAAGGAAAATTAACAATTATCCCCAGAAAAGCCAAATTTATCGTTGGCTACACAAATTTCAAGCCACTGGGTCAGTAAATAACCTCTACAAGAAGGCAGAAAATCCCATATCTAGCAGGAAGTTGACTGCAAGATATTCTGACAATGTGGATGCAGTGAAAAAGTCAATCCGAAGATGCCCACGTGTACTGTCCATCAATTTCTGCCCTTGTCATCTGGTTTGACCTTTTTGAAGTGATATGGTTGTTTTTTAAGACTCAGGTGAAAGATGACTTAATGCTAAATGAATTATTATATTAATGGGTTGCATCTATTTTGAGACGCCCTTTATTTAAAAAAAAAACATTCTTTTTGCCTGTCGGTGTAGAGCTGAAGAATACGACAACTGCACCTTAAATTTTTTTTTTGTTTTTGCTTTCTCTATTTTAATATCTATTGTATAATTTATTGCTATGAAATTCAATGAAATAGAAAAACGGAATTTATCAAAAGTGAAAACGGAAAAGAAGGAAAATTTGAAACGGAAAATTTGTTCGCCTACATTTTGTACGAATTCACATATCCCATTTATTATCATATATGAATTTATTTTAATGAGACAAAATAGCAGACTATCCGCTGTATTGTTTTTTACAATTTATAAAAGGTGGAAATCACACCCCCGTCATTTCATTTTTGGTTGGCTGTGACTCTCCTTGACGAAATAATAGCTCTTTTGAGCCCTAAAGATTGAGACTCTTGCGCAATAAGATTAAATTAGTAATTTTAACAACTTATTTTTCATTTTTCAGTCATATTTCGTAATCGTATAGCCGGATATTATTATTCAAATCATTTCACGGACACACACACGCCCAAATCAGTATCGTAGTGAGAATTTGAAAAAGAGAGTACGGTTTTAGAAAATGTATATTATGTACAGGAAGCCCAGTTCAACCGGAGACCAAACGTCGGATTTTGTTTTTCTTAAACCGACGAATAAGGCAAAAGTAAATGAACACTAAGTGAGAGTAAATAAAAATGCCAGTCGCATTAAAAGAAAGAATATACGAATATCTTCCAATAGAAAAAAATATACACATATTGTTCCATGAACAAGCAGTACGTAAAAGGAATACAAAATAGAAAACGTCTTATTTATGAATGTAGGTAATATCACCGCATGCCTTTACAGCTTCTTGGCTGCGTCCGAAAGAATGTCTCTTCTGTTGAAAGAGCAGAAGCAAAAACAGTTCGAAAAAGGAGGTTCTGGGACTGTCAAGTAACACCCTACGAGTTTTTAATGGATGTGTAAATTATCAAAAGGAAATGATAATTTCTTGTATCCCTACAGTGTGATAAAGTTTGTAGTGCGTTTAAAATTTAAAAAAAAAAGGATGAAAATCTTTAAGATTTCTTCAGAAAAGACTGCATAGAAAGTCCAGCAGGTGAAGTCGAAAAATATGTAGTGATAGAGATATCAATTAAAATCAAAACCAAAAGAAAAAAAACAATAAAGTCGTAATTAAGCTGAGAAATGAAGAAATCGTTTATCTTCTTTGATCACAGAATTGGCTCATCTTTTTTGAGAAAATTAAATTTCTCCTTTTTTTATTTTCTTTTTTTAAATCGCGTATCTATTTGAATTTTCGAGAGAATCGTTTTTCTGGTCAGTGACTTATAACATGATTGAGCTGCCTATGGAAAGTCGAAGTTAGAAAGAGAACAGGAGGCTGATTTCTGGGGAAAGAGAAAGAAAGACACAGAGAGAGAGGGGGGGTGGGGGGGAGAAAGAGAAGAAAAATAATAAGAAGAAAAAGCAGAGAGTTTACGGAACAGCAAGCGGATCTGAGTGAGTCAGGCCAAAGCACTCGTTGTAGGTCAGCCAGTCACGAGTAAATGACTAAAGTAATTAAAAATGATTAGAAAAAAAACAGGCATCCTAAATCTTCAGCATTAGTATGGAACCACCGGAAACGGGTACGTTCCTCCCTCTGACACTAGGCTGAAGTAAGACTCGGGTTGGAAAGTCAGTTGGCTGGGAGACATGATGAGGAAAAGGCGTCAGTTGAACACCAGCCACGAAGAAGTAAGGACAGACGAAAATTACGGCTCCCATTTAGGGGTGAGCTCCGAAAAGAGGTCTCTCATCCGACGCGCAGCTGAGAAGACGAAACCAGCAAACAAATTTGTTAGAACTGCAACAGAAAACCAGAAAGAAAATTCAAGGTCTGTGTCTGCCTTCTCTTTATCTACGCATGATTTGTTTCTCTTCCCCCTCGGACTAATAGCACTGGGAAAGGTATGAACTCCCTAATTGTTCTTCGATAAGGATGACATTGGCTTTAAATAACACACGAAGGTTGATATGCTATTAAAAACTAGGAACTCAATTTCTCTTCCAAATCCCAAGAAAAATGTCGACCACTGAAAAATGTAAATTGTCTTCAGAAAAAGACTGGAAACACTCTATATATGCGTGCCAAGAAAATGATATGAGCTTCTTTCCAGGGTATCCCTCCCACACCCGAGCAGCACCTGCTTGCCTCGTCTAAAAAGGGTATGAACCGGGTTTATTGCCCATCGATTGAGGCGTTTCTCGACGAAGATACTGACGGAATCCAAACAATTTTAAAAATCGCTGCAGAAGTGGTTTCCTTTCCTGTGTGGCATCCCCCATTAAATCGGCATTTTAGCTTAGTGGGAAACTGAATAAATACTGACGTATTCGTTCTCTTCTTTTCTGAGTACCTAGTCTTTGACTCTCTTTTAAGTTTTTTCTGAAGTTGTTTTTTTTTTTTCGATCGATCGGCTCAAGAGAACTAGGAGATTTTCTCTCCAAAACTTACTGGTTTTTCAGATAGATATTCTTCCTACTACATCCTTCCTCTTCCACTTTTCCCCCCTACATTCCCTCTGGTTTTCCCTCCTTTTCTTTCTCATTTTGTTTTTTGTCACGTTCTTGGTTCAAGTACTAGAAAAGCCATATAAAAATTTTAAAAAAAGATCGAATTTAAAAATCATTGGATGGCCTTTTATCTTTGATGATTGCGGCTTTTCACTGTATAAAATACGAATCATTATTACCCGTTGATTTACCCAAAGTAAAATAAAAAATAATTAAAGGTTATATATTTGTAGAAAAGTAGAAAGACATGTTGCAATAAACGAACAAATAGATAAATAAGGGTGCGTGGTCAATAGGAATGAATGTGGATATCATATAATTGTGTCTCGGTGTTTGTGAACAGCAAATAAAAAAAAAATTTAAAAATCGAAAATCGTGCTTCTTCAAAAGGACACCGAGCACATTTATTCCAACTGAGTTTGTGTTCTTAGATTGAAAGCTTCTGTTAATCCTAGCAACACCGTCTTTCGTTAAAAACGAATGCCGTCGCCACAAAAAAAAGTAATGTTCATAAAGTGTAAACTGACAACCTCCATGTTTATAGTTACTAATAAACAAACTGCAGCGAAAGAAGAGGGAACCCCCCCCCCACAAAAAAACAAAAACAAAAAGGAAGGGTAAAATAAGATAAAATAGAATAAATAAATAAAGCAATAATAAAGGATTAAAACAAAAACAAAACAAATGTATTTTACCTTAATACTAAAAATAAAAGACCGGAAAGGGGTTTTGATTATCTGCCCATTTTTAAGACGCTACTTCCACAAAGGAGAGAACAATCTTTTTTTTCACTTCCCGATGCATGGCGCTCGAACGTGTTTTTTTTTTTTTTTTCAACTCCCATCGAGAGGCCCTGAAGTAAGTACACTTTAGTTATTGGTCTTTCCCAACACAGTACAAGGCTGACTTAAGCTTGCCTATAATTATTGTTGTGTTACTCCTTAAGAGTTTTTCACACCAGCGTTTGCTGATGGCCTTTCACTGGAGTTTGAGAGACAGTAAGTCTCCTCAAGTCTCAAGAACTCTTCTCAGAATTCTGGCCGATCTTAATAATGCTGTAGTCTGGATGGTCTCCACTTGTCCTCATATTTCCAAGTCTTTCAGTCCCTTTACCAAGCCTTTGGGGATTACCAGAGTCCATCAGTTACAACTGGTGTCACCGTCATCTCCATGTTCCATAGCTTTTTTAGTCTTTATTATTATTATTATTGTAACAGTGTTAGTTGATAGTTTTCCATCGGAGTCTGGGTGACAGCAAGTCCCCTCAAGTCTCCAGAACTCTTCTTAGTATTCTGGCCTATCTCAACAATGCTGTAGTTTGGACGGCTTCCACGGATCCTCTTATTTCCAAGTCCTTAAGTCTCTGTGCCAAATCCTTTGGTGACTGTACCGAGAGCGCCAATTATAATTGGTATCATTGTCACTTTCATGTTCCATAGTTTTTTTCAGTTCTCTGGCCAGGTCTAGGTACTTATTTCTCTTTTTTCGCTTTCTCTCAGTTTTACTCTGTGGCAGCCGGAACGGCAAAGTTCATGAATCTCCAAGTTTTCTTTTTTTGTTGACTGTCACAAGGTCTGGTCTTTTGGCCGAGATTTGGTGATCCTTTTGTATCCCAAAACCCCAGAAAAGTTTCTGCGTCTCATTTTCTAAGACGGATTCTTGGTTGTGCATGTAGTATTTGTTCGTATGATCAAATTTAAATTCCTTGCACAATTTCCAGTGGACCACACTCCCCACCCAATCATGTTTAGACTTATACTCATTTCGTGTTAATTTTTAGCATTCGCTTATTATGTGATTGATCGTTTCGTCACTATCACCATTCAATCTACATCTATTATTTTGTATAATACTCTTGGGAAAGGCATGAATCCAATTATTCTCCCTCCAGCTATGGGTAAATAATAGGACAGATTAGGTTCTTCAGCCTTGGTGAGGCAACTAGTCTGGGAGAAGGAAAACTCTGAATTCAAACCTGTTAAACTCCGCTTAAAAATTGACCTTGTGTCATATCCTGCCTGAGCGGAGGGGTTGGTAAATAGGATTATTTTGTTGTGTCTTGTCTATTCTTTGACATAGTCGTCATGGCGTTCTTCTGAGCTGCTATCAGAAGAGATTTAGTTTCTCTCTTAAGGTTTCCTTTTCTTAGCCATGTCCAAATTTTCTCGTGTGAGATTTCGCTTGTTTGTCGCTTAATATTTCCAGACAGTTGTTTTCTTCTCATTTTTTGTTTTCTAGTTATTTTTGTTTTCTAGTTATTTTTGTTCTACTGATACTTGTGTTGTCTGTATTGCTTCTGGTCGCTATAATCAATCTCAGTCCGCACTTTTTCAAGTAGTCTTCTAGTCATTGTATCGATGCATCGACACTATCTTGAATGCTCTTCCTCCTTCTTTTCTTGACATATGTCTACGTCATCTCTGGGATGTAAGTGTAAGGCCATATGCATCGTTATGAATTTTCTTGTTCTCTTGTCCATTTGTTGAAGTTCTCTCGTTCACTTTAAGAATAGTCCCGAGTATCTTATAAGGGCTCAGTCCCGGTGTTTATCCCTTTGATGGGATTTCTGCTATGTAGTTTGGTTTCCAGTAGTTTTCTCGTTTCTTTTTTTATTTTTTCTTTCTTCTCCGCTTGTTTGATGGTGTCCGCTTCCAGTATTCATAAATATTTGTAAGTTTCCTTTTCTTCGAGCATAGTGATTTTTTTCTTGATTTGGTCGTTCTATTCTTTCCGCAATTTGTCCTTTCCTGCTTTTCATTATTGCGAAATTCCATCTCTACATCATCACTGTATATCCTCACCGCCTGTATTAGGGGTTTTCAATTCTATTTCATTTTTGGCCAATTGTTTGACGTCGTCCATGTACATTAGGTGGTTGATTTTTTTCTTGCGATTTATGGAGTTTATATCCACCTGTGCATTTTTTAAGTGTGTGACTCAATGGCATCATCGCTATTACAAATAGTAATGGTGGTCCGACGCCTAAACAGAAAAAGATAACGGACATATAAAAAAAGATATTAAGAATTGTGTTTCTCTTAAACTTTATCAAAAAAGGAATAAACTGTCTGTAGTGAAAGCACGAAGTTTATTACTTTTTTTATTTTATAATCATTTTATATGTGAATATGCACTCAAAACTACATAACATCTTACCTTAAACCCTATAAAGGTCAAGAAAATTCTTTTAAAAATGACTAAAACTTTACGTCTCTAACCTAAAAAAATCATTAAACTAATAAATTAAGCTGTCACTTTTTTTACTTATTTATTTGATAATATTTTTTTCACTTTTATTTACTTATCTGTTCTTTTCTCTCTTTTTCGAAATTGCCGTATGTTTCTATCTATCTGTCATTCCGTGTCTGTCTGTTTATCCTCATGTATGTCGTGTTCAAAGTGTAAATTGGCCTTGTTAAATACATTACAATTCTATTTAAGAATAATTTTTACATCTGCTTATTGACGTGTAAGAAAATATAAAAACTTGGTTCAACACGACGTGAATGAAAAAGTGACTATAAACAAGTCCAGTCGGTTGGGGCTATAGAATACATCGACTACATATCTACTGAGGGATAAGACCCCACCTAAACGAGTGTCCTGGATAGGACACAAAACTATCTGATGGTGAGACTTCAATGATGTTGGAGCTCGGGGGAATACAGACTACCCCTTGATTGGCATCTCTCACAGATTCACTCTGATCTAGAGTATTAGCTTTGGGGGGTTGGGGGGGGATTATCGCATATCAACCCTTGTAGGTCATTTAACGCCAAATTCTGTCTGTCTATATATATATATATATATATATATATATATATATTCAACCAAAGATTTCAAAACGAATACTTAGGTAGGTAAAATTTTCTATTAGCAGGATTTCATTTGTTCGCACAAGATTAACCAGTTTTAAGTTGTCATATTTTTTGGTACAACTCTGTCTCTCCCAAGAAAGACAGAACATCTATTTTGGCGTTCTCGAATAAATCGGTTAAGCTATTTACTTTGAAAAATCACTTTCTGATAACAGCGAAAGCTCTGCACTCTATAAGAATGTGTTTAACCGTGCAAGTTGTATTAGCACCTGGTAGGGTCCTATCTATGGGTCAAATAGAACTGTTTGACATTCAGACTGAGTGCAAATTAATGACTTATGCTAAATTGAATTGTTAGAAATAGAACTGTTTGGTCATTTAACTGTGAGCAAACAAATTACTGATGTTTAATTGATTTGTTAGCGATACATGGCAATATTTAGAACCATTTAACTGTGTGCAAATGAATGAATATTGTTCAACAGAATAATTAGTGTTAAATAGCAATACTTGTAAACTCTTCACTGTGTGCAAACAAATGATTAATATTGAATTAAATTATTTTTGCTTGATAGCACTCATTGAAATCATTTCACTAATTGGTTGTTTGGGTTTTATGGCATATCAACCTTTGTAGGTTATTTAATGCCAAATCCATTTTTATACAAATAAATAAGTAAAGTTGGCGACCTTAGTCGAGGATGACCTGAAAGCTCCTTTTTCAATAGCTACTACACCGAGGTGTGTTGGGGAGGGCCCTACTCTATTCCCTGGATTGTTCCACTTTACACTTGACCCTCAATTCATAGTGCTGAGTGCTTAGCAAGGCGGCATCAAGTACCATATTTTGAGTCTTTGGTATGACTCGACCTGGGATTGAATCCCCGTCTCCCGGACCATTGGCGAACACCCTACTCATTAGGCTAATGGCCTGGTCTTTACAAATAATCAGTTCTATTTCAAATAATTCAGTTTAGTATGAGTACACAGTTTAATTGTCAAAAACAATTCTACTTCAAGTTATTTAGTTATGTCAAACAGTTCTAATTCAGACAATTCAATTTAGTTTAAGTATACTTTTTATTTACAAACAGTTAGATGTCAAAACAGTTCAATTTCGAACAATTCAATTTAGCATAAGTACAGTTTAAATATCAAAAATAGTTCTATTTCAAACAGTTCAGTTTAGCATAAGTTTTCATGTCAAAACAGTTCTATTTAAAGTCATTCAATTTTTTAGCACTGCTCTGCTCCGTGTGTTCGTATGCGAGTGGGCTTCCGCCGAAAATTTAATATTACATCCTGCCCTAGGAAGATTCTGACGTGGGAAGAAGCTGATATTTCCGTGGAATAACTCTATGAAAAACCCGAACCTCAATAAGAATATAGACAGACCCAACCATTTTATATCTATATAGACGAGAAAGTAAGACTTCCGGTTTATTTCCACGGAATCAACGACAGACACTTGGAGCACAATAAATTATCGTAGGAGAGAACAAGTTTTCAACTCCAAAACACTATTTTTACATATACAAATTAAACAAAGCATGTTTGTGTTCGTTACATATCCTATAAAACAGTGGTTAACATCTGTTTCTATCAATCAGTTATTTTGTATCTATCTATTTATTTTTATGTCTTTTGTGGTCAAAATGTAAATTGGCCTTGTTTAATACATAGCAATTTTTCCCGCCAATATTTATTCATTCCTTTCTTGACGTGCAGGAAAAATTAAAATTATTATTCAACACAACGGGAATGAAAATGCAACAATCAAAATTGTACGCACTCGTAAAATACGTTATTTGATATCCTTTATAGATAAAAGTGTGTTGCTTTGATAAATATTTGGAGTAGAAAAAATTATTTTAATGTTTTGCGTGAAGGTTGGGTGGTTAGTATTATGGCGTGCCAAAACTTTATTTAATGCTGAAGTCAGTCATTTTATGTATATATAACGTTTTATGTAGTTTTATCTATTTCCATATAATAATAGTAATTATAGAAATAACAATAATAATAATAATATTTTGAGATACAAACAGATCACCTAATCCCGGCCAGAAGACAAGACCTAATGATATGATAAGTAACAAAAAGAAAAAAAAAATAATAAGAAAGAAAAAAAGAAAAAAAAGAACCTGCCGAATCGTGGACTTTGCCGTTTCAATGGACCACAAAGTGACATTCAAAGAAAACGAAAAGAGTTACAAGTACTTGGACCTTGCCAGAGAACTACAAAAATTATGGAACATTAGAGGGACGGTGATGCCAATTATAAATAGTACACTTGGAACAGTCCTCTAAGATTTGGTAATGGGATTGGAAGAGCTTGAAATTGGAGGACGTGCCGTGCCCATCCAAACTGCAGCATTACAAAGATCGATCAGAATACTGAGGAGAGTCCTGGAGGATTACGGAAACTTGCTGTCACTGAGACTCTAGTGAAAGACCTTCAGCTAACGCTGGTGTGAAAAATTAAGAAGGAATAATTATTGAAAGGGGAGACTTCGGGTCGCACTCGACTATGGTCGCCAACAATATATTAATAATAATAATAATAATAAGTAAGTAAAGTTGTCTCCCTTTAGTCGAGGGAGACCTGAAGGCTCCCTTTTCAATAGCTACTACACCGAGGTGCAGGGGAGGGCGCTACTCCTTTCCCTGGATTGCTCCACTTTACCCTTGATATATACCTTATATTGCTGAGTGTTAAGCAAGGAGGTATCAAGTACCATTTTTAAAGTCTTTGGTATGACGCGACCTGGGATTGAACCCAGGTCTCCCGGGCCATTGGCGAACACTCTACCCTCTAGGCCAATGAGCCGGTTATAATAATAATAATAATAATAATGATAATGATAATAATAATGATATGACCTGCATATGGTAAAGAGGAGGAAACCTAATGAGAGAAATGACTGTAATGACTGTAACATAAAATGATGCAATAAAAACTAATTATGTCAAAGCAACAATTGATAATACGTAACAGAATAGCAAGTGTAGGTTATGGAGTTACAGTGATGAAACAGTTAATCCCAAAATTAGCGAATGCAGCAAACTCACACAAAAGAAATACAAGAGTAAGTATGACTGGGTCGGAAAGGGATTCACTGGGAATCGTGCAAGAGATTTATTTGATCAGGTTGACGAATGGTAAATGTACAAAACAGAATCAGTCCTTGAAAATGAAATGCGTAAAATTCTCTGGGGAGTCCCCATGGCGTAGTGGCTAAAGTGCAGGACTGCTGCATCGTAGTAAGTGAGTTCGAACTCCAGTCACGTCATTGCGTTCACTTTCAGACTAATGAATGAATTTCTTTTTCCCTCTAGTAATGGGTTAAACAATACTACAACTGTTCCTCTACAAAGATTGGTTTGACTTTAAATAACACATGAAGGTTGATACGCCAATTTGATTTTGGTTAGGTTTTATGACATGACCATTTAATGTCAAATCCATTTTTATACATATTAACAGTTCTATTGCAAACTATTCAATTTAGCATAAGTACAGTTTTTTTGTTTAAACAGAGTTAAATGTCAAAACAGTTCTATTTCAAACAATTCAGTTTAGCATAAGTAAACAGTTTAGTTCTGTTTGACCCATAGATAGGACCCTATCAGAGTGGACCGGGGAGCGATGGCAATGAAGGAGTACTCCGCATTCCCCAAAGCTCTAGCGTTAATAGAGACTCACCATCAGATTGTTTAGTGTCATAATCAGGACATTGGTTGTGGGGAGTCTTACCCCTCTGCAGAGATGCAGTCGGTGTATTCTGCAGCCCTAGCCGATTGGACCAACCACTTTGAATAAATAAATAAAAATCACTGGAATTTTGAAATCTAAACTGGTCACACAATCACGACCAAAACAGCAGACCTACTTATTTAGCAAGAAAAGAACTTGTAATCTAGTGCATTTTCTTTTTTTCTTTTAAGAATACTATGTTAAATTTGTGACCGGAACAGTAATAATAATCAACCCATTCGTCTGGTATAGCCACATTATATACTACCCACAGAAATGTCGATTCCAAATCATGGGACCCAGACCTCTTGTCTGCGTGTCATGATCGGTAGGTGTTTTCTCGAGAGTGGTTGGAATTCCGTTAATGTTGGCGGTCCTAATTTAAGCCATGCAAACATCAAAGCAGCAATTCGACAGAGATATACCTACAGAAGAAATCTAATAGGGAAGACAACAAAATATGATCCAGTGTTATTTTTTTAAAGTATTCATGCACTAAGAGGGTATAGGAAAAGGATGATCGAAATTTGAGCAGAATCCGGGAGATTTGATAAAAGCAAAAAACTTGTTGACCAAGCTAGAATGATTTTAAAGAAAGGTTGTTTTTTTGATCTTGAGATACTAGAAATATGCATACATTTAAGTCGTGCAGAATATTCTCAAGAAGAGCCCCCTATACGATTTGAAACACATAATACTCAAAACCACTATAGATTTCAGCATAACATTAATTTTAACACAAGAAAACAAGGGGGTGTCCTCGTGGTGTAATGGTTAAAACGATGGACTGCGGAATCGTAGTACGTAGTCGCGCTATTACGTTCACTTTCGGGCAAAATACCCTTGGGAAAGGTATGAAACCCCTTATCCTCCCAACTATGGGTTAAATAGTACTACTACTGTTCTTCTAAGAGAATGGTTCTGGCATTAAATAACCTACAAAGGTTGATATGCCAAGAAACCAAACCAAACAAGAAAACAACAAAAAACAAAAACAAAAAACAAAAAAACAAAACAAAAACAAAACGTTGAGTTAATAAGGAAAATAATTACTGAAGAGAAAACTACATTACCCTCCCTGAGGAACCAGGTATGGAAAAAAGTTATGACTTGGTTTCTTTGTTTAATTGCATATGAACCTTCTTAGGTTATTTAATGCCAAAGTTAACCTTGTAGAAGAACAACAGTGATAGCTGGGGAGATATGGGGTTCATGCCTTTCCCAATGGTTTTCGTCCAAAAGTGAACGTAACAAGAGTTCGAATTCGCTAATTTTTAAGCCCCTGTCCAACACTTACATTATAAATGAATGCAGCAAAATAGCACAAGAAGAATACAAGACTAGACACGTCGAGGTGTGAAAGGTGATCCACATGGAATAGTGCAAGATAACAAAATTTGACAAAACAACCAAATGGTATATGCACAAATCAAAATCTGTAAAAGAGAATGAGACGCATACAATTCTCTGAGATTTTCAGATACAAACGGACCACCTAATTTCCTACCAGAAAACCAGACCGAGTGTTGATTCACACGGACAAAGAACTTGTCAGCTAGTGGATTTTGCCGTTCCAACAGACCACATTGTGAAAATTAAAGAAAGTGAAAAGGTAAACAAATACTGTGACCTTGCCAGAGAACCCAAAAAACTGTGGGTTATCATATTTATCCAACCCCTCCGCTCGTGCAGGATATGACACAAGGTCAATTTTTTAAGCGGAGTTTAACAGGTTTGAATTCAGAGTTTTCCTTCTCCTAGACTAATTGCCTTACCAAGGCTGAAGAACCTAGTCTGCCCTACTATTTATCCATAGCTGGAGGGAGAACAATTGGATTCATACCTTTCCCAAGAGTATTAGTGCTATGTGAAATGCAATCAGTCTCGCCCAGGATTTGAACTCGTGTCACTATGTCCAATTCCTGCGACGATAACCATTACACCACGGGCACTGTGGGTTATGAAGGTGATGGTAGTACCAATTGAGGCTGGTGCCCTTGGAAACTGTCCCTTGTGATTTAGAAAAAACTGTAAGAACAAAAAATCAGGAACAATTGGGACTATCTCAACCACAGCAGTATTAAAATCGGCTAAAATACTTAGGATAGTCCTGAATATCTTAAAAGACTTGCTGTCACTCAGACGCCCGTAAAGGTCCCCCATCTGATACTTGTGTGTAAGACACATCATCATCATCATCATCATGTCATGCCATCAGCACGGATATCTCTGATCCTCTCCTTGCCACCCTTCTCTATCGTCCATCGCTTCCGGTAGGTCTTCAAGGCTACATCCTGTATCGGTACAGAGCTGTTGTATGTAGGTTCTAGCATGTCGCTCTGTCTTTGCTCGTCCATGTGAAGAGGTCTACGAAGTACGTCATTTATGAGTTCCGTGTAAGACACACTAGGAGTAAATATCGTTTTTATTATTTCACTCTTGAGAGTTCTTTTTACACCAGCGTTAGCTGATGGTTTCTCACTGGAGTTTGCGTGACAGGAAGTCTCCTCAAGTCTCCAGGACTCTTCTCAGTATTCTGGCCGATCTTAACAATGCAGTTGTTCAAATGGTCTCCACTTTTCCTATTTCCAAGTCCTCCAGACTCTTTATCAATCCTTTGGTGACTGTACCGGGCGCCCCAATTACATCTGGTATCACCATCACTTTTATGTTCCATAAGTTTTTCAGTTCTCTAGCAAGATCTAGGTATTTATCTTTCTTTTCGCTTTCTTTCATGTTTACCCGGTATTCGGCAGGTTCTCTTTATTATTATCATTATAATTATTATTATTATTATTATTATTATTATTAAAAAGTAGCAACTTCAAACTACCATTATGCCAGTAATAATGAGAGTATTTGGTTAATCAAGACAGATGAACACATTACCAATGAAATGAAAAAAAAATGCTCTTTATGAAACTGCTTATCCCCCTAGAAGAGTACTTTTTATTTGACAAAAAAATATCACCCCAAAGAAGTTGAAATAAACATAAATACATCGAACTAGTGGATAGAGTGTTCGCCAATGGACTGCGAGACCTGGGTTCAATCCCAGGTCGTGTCATACCAAAGACTTTAAAAATGGTACTTGATACCTCCTTGCTTAATATTCAGCAATATAAGGTACGTATCAAGGGTAAAGTGGAGCAATCCAGGGAAAGGAGTAGCGCCCTCCCCTACACCTTGGTGTAGTAGCTATTGAAGAGGGGGCCTTCTGGTCGTCTTCGACTACGGTCGCAAACTTTACTTACAACCTTCTCTCGCCTTAGTTCTTGAGTAAAGACCCAGTGAAAGATGATGAGAAACCAAAAGTAAAGCTGAAAATTGAATGATAGCAACAATAATGATACAAACATATCACCTACTCTCGACCAGACGACCAGAGCTAGTGATAGTTTACAAAAAAAGTGAGAACCTGCCGAATAGTGGACTTTGGCGTCTCGGCAGACCACAGAGTAAAATTAAAAGTAAGCGAAAAAAAAAGAAGAGGTAACTACCTAGACCTTACCAGAGAACTAAAAAAAAAATGAAACATGAAAGTAACGTTATACCGATTGTAATCGGTACGCTCGGAATAATCCATAAAAGATTGGTAAAGGGACAGAAAAACTTGAAAATAAGACAAGTGGAGAAAAATCCAGACTACAGTATTATTAAAATCGGCCAGAATACTGAGAAGAGTTCTGGAGAGTTGAGGAGACTTGCAGTTACTCAAATTTTAGTTGGAAACCTTCAGCTAATTTTGATGTGAAAAAGTCTTAAAAGAGTAATAATTATAATAATTGTTTGTAGATTAATATAGCTTTTACTCTGTCGACTGGGGCTGTAGAATACACCGACTGCTTCTTTGTAGGTTCTTCAGCCTTGGTGAGGCAACTAGTCTAGGAGAAGGAAAACTCTGAATTCAAACCTGTTAAACTCCGCTTAAAAATTGACCGTTTGTCATATCCTGCCCGAGCGGAGGGGTTGGTAAATATGTGTAGAGGGGTAAGACCCCCATCCCACAACGAGTGTCCTGGATATGACACTAAACAATCTGAGGGTGAGGTTCCAGTAATACTGGAGCTTTGGAGCATGCGGAGTATCCTTTTATTGCGATCGCTCCCCTGTCCACTCTGGCACGGAGTGGTAGTACATGATAGGGTCCTATCTATGGTTCAAAGAGAACTAAACTGAATTGCTTGAAATAGGACTGATTTTGACATTGAAATGGCGTACTTATGCTATAATGAATTGTTTGAAATAGAACTGCTTTGACATTCTGTATAAACAAAAAACTATACTAATGCTAAACTGAATTGTTTGAAATCTAATTTAGCGTTAAATGACCCGAAAAAGGTTTATACACCGTAAAAAAAAAACAAACCAACCAACCATTAATATAGCTTCAAGTAACTATGGGAGAAAAAATGTAGTAGACCACATACTCAATAGCATCTCAATGGGTCGAGAATGAATGAAAACATGGAGAGGTACAGGGAATAAATTTAAAGAAAATTGAAATCGAAAAGAAGAGAAAACGCAAGGTGACACAAAAAAAGAAGTCAGAAATTTTAGAGAAGGATGAAAAAAGAGAAAGTGAGAGAGTGAGAAAAGAATTAAGTGCTCTTATCCTCGTAGTCTCTCTCTCTCTCTCTCTCTCTCTCTCTCTCTTGGTTCGAATGGCATCGAGTGATGTCTTGTGTTACTATAACAACGAGGTTTCACATTACTCCAAAGTAAGACCAAATTACATGATCAACATACATACATATCGTCATAGAAAATGGACTCGACAACCCGAGTTCAAACCCTGGACGAAGCTGTTTGCATTTCACATATAGCTGATACGCTTGGGAAAGTATGACTCCAATTGTTCTCCTCCTAGCTCTGGATAAATAGTTGGGCAGACTGAGCTAACTAGTCTGGAAGAAGGAAAACTGAATTTAAACTAGTTATACTCTGCTTAAAAACTGTCCTTGAGTCACATCCTGCTTGTTCGGCGAGGTTGGGTTGATACATACAAGGCTTAGCTTTTATTTAACACAATGTCAGAAGTACTGAGCACCCAGTGAGAATCTAGTTCACTAACAATGGTCCACTTGCAAACCATTACACCACGCGAAGCATGTCGTTATTAACTCAACTTTGCTTAGTCTGGCACACGGCCATCATGTTGCTTACGGTACCTGCTGTTCTTAAGTGGCCACTCATTTAGGTATTGAGCAGGCTTTTCGCTGCTACCAATACCTTTATATACTTGTAAAATCTATCTATCTATTTCAGTTTATTCATCTCTCTCCCTCCTTCTCTCTTCCCCTCTTTCTCTCTCTCTCTCAATTTGTTTTTACTTATTTCATACTGCTTTTTTCTCTCTCTTTCTTTCTATCTGTCGGTATATATCACTTTATATATACCTATTTATCCGAATCTATCTATCTATCTATCTATCTATCTATCTATCTATTTCAGTTTGTTCCTCTCTCTCTCTCTCTCTCTCTCAATCTCTCTCTCTCTCTCTCTCTCGTTTTCAATTTGTTTTTACTTATCTCTTACTATTTTCTCTCTCTCTCTCTTTCTCTCTGTCTATAGATATATATCACTTTATATATACCTATCTATACAAGTTTATCTATCTATCTATCTATCTATCTATCTATCTATCTATCTATTTGCCTTTTGATTTATTCAACTCTATCGTATCTATATGAATATTTTATTGCCGTATAACACTCCTAGTTTTGCGAAACATAATCTTTGTATGTCAGATTTATTATTATGTCCAAGTCATATTCATTTTCACGGCCTGAAAAATATTGAATTCTTTAACTCTATAAATTCAAGTCGACTAAAGGACTTCATTTTCTAAAGCATTTTCTGATACGACTGCCATTGCTATATGTTGTATATCCAATTAACACACCAGAGACCGTCGCTATGGTATCGCTGATAACTATCTGTCTGTTAGCATTTTTTCATTTGTAACTAAATGCAAGTCACAATCAACTTGACGCTCACGCTACGCTTGAGTGTTTGCGAAATACTCTCGGTTGGTTTGTTGGACGGTTGGTCTTTTACAGCATATCACCACTTATGGGTTATTTAATGCCAACTCTTTGTTTTCATACATAGATAATTTGTAAGCAAATAGTTTGTAGATAACTTTATTTAGTAGTAGTTAGATCTGATTTGCTTGCACTCTGTTAAATGATTTCAAGTATTCCGATCTAACACTAATAATTTTATTTAATATTAACCATTTATTTGCTGCAATTAAACAGTTTCAAGTATTGCTATCTAACACTAATAATTCTATTTAATATTAATAATTTGTTGGCATACAGTTAAATTGTTTCAAATACTGCTATTCAACAATAGTAATTCTAGTTATCAAGTATTGCTATGCATTATGGATAATTTGCTTACAGCTGTATGGTTTTAAATGTCTACTAATCATAATCCTGAGTAAATAATAAAACAATTCTCTTTGATCCATAGATGGGACCCTAACAGGTACTACAACTCCGGTCAGAGTGGACCCGGGAGTAATGGCAATGAAGGGGTCGTCCATATTCCCCAAAGCTTCAGGACTTGAGTCACACCATCAAATGCAGATTAGGGTCATACCTAGTACATTTATATAATGGGGAATGTCGTTCCTCTCTACAGAAGTGTAGTCGGGGTATTCTGCAGTCCCAGCCTACAAGGAAGGTTGGCAAAAGACATATTCAAAGATGCATTACCAGTTTGCCTGGAATGCTATTTATTCATTCTTAAATGAATGAATAAATAGCATTCCAGGCAAACTGGTTATGCATCTTTGAATATGTCATGAAATATTATATGATAAAAGTTATGTTGTCTGGACTCGTTCGCTTCTTGAGGTCTGAAAAAATACGTGTGTCCTCTGGGCTGGCAGCGACGAAAAAAATACTGATGTCTCCTTTTGGGCACCGAAAGGTTTTATTTACTAAACACATGGGTCTTAAGTTGCTTATAGTATCCGGTGTTGCTTAAGTGGTCACCAATCTAAATAGTGGATAGTCTCATCGTTGCTTAACTTCAGTGATTCACGATTTGTATAGCAGACAGTAAATGATACGAACGGAAGGAAGGGCATCTCAAGAGCAAAACTAAAAACATTTCAAGAATCTGCTTAGAAACCCTCCTGAAGTCACCGATTAACCAATAAAAAATTATTAATAGCCAACTTGACATCAAACTAGGACAGTTTATGGAGGAAGAACATGACGCAGTACTAAAAAAAAAAAAAGAAAAAAAAAAAAGAAAAGCTACAGGCCTCGACGAAATATCTCCTGAAGTATGGAAGATAAGAACATTTGACGACATAATTCTTCGCTTATCCGAGACTGTGTATACGCATAATAGAGAAATGGACAAAAGGCTATACCCTTTCCTTCCTCAAGAAAGGTGACCTTAACATTTACTTCTATAGCTGCTAAGGTTTATAATGCCAGGTTTCTCAATCCTATCTAACCTTAAATCGAAAAAATTCTTAGGAAAAATCAAAATGGTTTTTGAAGAAATCCATCCTCAACTTCACAGTTTCTGACTCTCCATCGAAGGAGTTCGTGCAAAAAATTTCGAGGCAACACTACTGTTCGTAAATTTCTCCAAAGTATTTGATTCTATACATAGAGGAAAAAGTGGAACAAATACTACTAGCATATGGTGTCCCCAAAGAAATTGTTACAGCAATAATAATGCTTTATAAAAACAAGAAAATGATAGTTTAGTCACCTGATGGCGACACCGTCTTCTTCGACATTGTCCCTGGAATTTTATAAGGAGATACATTAGCGCCATCTACGTTGACAGAGTAGTCTTGGCAGGTTATAAATATACATGGTGCCGATGTATCTCCTTCGAGCGTCGACAGATCTAATAAAAGAAAATGGTTTTACACTAAAATGGTAGGAATCAGACTGTATCTCAAAGAAACTAAGACAGATGCACACTCCGCAGATGATCTTGCACTTCTCGCAAAAACACCTGTCCAAACTGAATACTCACGGCATCGTCTAGATTAAACAGCAAGAGACATTGGCTTCAATGCGAACTCGAATAAAACATAGCTAATTCCATTTTAAATTGCAAGGTTACTAAAATTAATCGTCAAATTCTTCGGTAGCAATATCTCATCAACTGAAAGTAATGTCAACATACGCCTTGCGAAGCCATGAAATGCTATTGAAAAATTTTCGTGTAGAAATCTTATCTCTCCGACAAAATAGAACAGAATTTCTTCCAAGTCGTGTCAGTACTGCTGTATAGATGCGCCATTTGGAGGCTAACGAATACCCAATGAGAAAAAGCTAGATGGGAATTATACAAGAATGCTGGAAGTGACATCCCACAAAATAGCAGCTATACGGCTATTTATCTCTCATCGCAAAAACCATCCCAGTAAGACGGACAACACATACGGGGCACTGCTGCAGAGGCGTGGACGAACTCATAAGCGACTTTATCCTATGGACTTTAACGCATGGATGCGCTACTGTTCGACCAACAAAAAATCACTTAGCGCAGCTCTGCACAGACACTGGATATATAGTCTGGGGGACCTGTCAAGTATTTGTCGCTGCCTCCCACCAGGCACGACTTGACACAAGGTCAAAAGCCCGAAGGCCGATTAAAGTGGGGATAAAGGGGAGGGGAGGTCGGGAACGAGCCGAGACTCGAACCCTGCTTGTCTGTGCTGCTCATGGGGGACCTGTCAAGGAGAGATCGATGATAAAGATGGGTCGCAAGAGAAAGTCAAGGAACTGCAAACTTTCAGCGTGATTTGATGATAATGTTGTTTATATACTGAATCTAACTCTCCTAGCGCTTAGAGAGTCATTTGCCGGTGTACGCGTAACTGTCGATGGCGGAAATATACGTCGAAGGGCTGAAGAATTCTAACGGTATATGTGCCGGTCGTTTGTAGAGAGTCCTTTCACCAGTCCTTTTCTTAAGCTAATCTGAAGAGTTCTAACTGCTGCTGCTTCTAAGTTTTAATTCCTTATATGCGTGGACCAAAGTGTGGGTTTAGTTTTGTTTGGTTTTACGGATTATTAACCATTGTAGGTTATTTAATGCCAAATCCTTTTTATACATAGTTTTATAATGTTTGGAACAATTGTTTGTCGCCACTTTTGTAATGTTGCGTAATGGAGGTAATTTTGGCTGACACTTTAAAATCTTCTCACTCTCATACAATATCGAATGCTGAGTATGGAATACTAACAAGCAATGTTACATTTCACATCTACTTTACATACGTCTCTTGTCTCTCAAACTTCTGTCTGACTGGTTTTATATATATTACTATTTCCAGTCTTGTGACCCAAGAACACAATCCATCTCAACAGTTGTGTTTGTTGGCGGGAGATCTGTGTTCAAACCACGAGTCGGTATCGGCACATTCTTCTACATAATTGAATATATGATTTCTAAATACATTTTATAGATAACATTTTTAAACGAGTTTGAGCTCATTTTTTTTTTTTTTTTTGCACACAGTTAAATGGTTTCACTTATTTCTATCTAATACGAATAATTCTATTTAGTATTAATCCTTTGTTTGTAAACATTTAGATGTTGCTATTTAACACCAGCAGTTAAATCAGTTATTTGCTTACATACGGTTAAATGATCAAACAGTTCTATTTCAAACAATTCAATGTAGCATAAATCATTTGTTTGCACTAAGGCTAAATGTCAAAGTACACAGTTTAGATGTCAAACAGTTCTGTTTGACTCATAGATAGTAGCACCTATCAGGTACTAATACTATGAGTCAAAGTGGACCTGGGAGTGATGGCTATAAAGGAGTACTCCGCATTCGCCAAAGCTCTGGCATTACTGTAGCCTCACCATCAGATTGTTTAGTGTCATATATATATATATATATATATATATATATATATATATATATATATATATATATATATATATTACACGAAACAATCTGATGGTGAGGCTACAGTAATGTAGGACAGTAATGTAGGACACTCGTTGGGAGGAGGGTCTTGCCTCTCTTCAGAGTTGCAGTCGGAGTATTCTACAGCATAAGTCGACTGGGTCACCAACGTGTGGGTATTTATTTGGCTCCATAAGAGGCCCGTGTGATACAAGATCAGTTTAATGTGGAAGTATTCCGCAAGAATCGAAACTCCCTCAGAGCAGGTGCAAGAATTGCTTTGGGAAAATCTCTGCGACGTAGTGGCTTACGTGGAAGACTACGATAAAGTAGTAAGCGAGTTCGAACTCCAGTCGTGCTATTACGTTCATTTTCGGACTAATGCCCCTTGGGAAAGACGTTGAACTTCCTTGTCCCTCAGCTATGAGTTGAACTTTATTACTGTTGTTCTTCAACAAGGATGGCTTTGGTATTAAATAACCTACAAAGGTTAATATGCTATTAAACAGAAAAACTAAATCAAAAATTGCCTAACTCCGCCTGCATTCCCCTGCAAGAAGAGAGAAAGGAAAAGTGGAAGAGAAGGTAAAGAAACGATAAGAATACCAAGAGAGATTAAAGGAGTGGGTAAGGAAAGAACAAGAGAAGAATAATGAAATAGAAATGAAATAGAATAGAAATAGAAAAGAAATAAAGGAATCAGGAATTCAAAACCGATTAGAGATGGAATAATTGAATAGGAGAAAAATGGAATATAGAAATAAAAAGGGATAGAAGAAAAAAAAGGTAATAAAAGAATAAGAAATGGAAAAACGAATAAGGGAGGAAAAGAGAATAAAGGAACAAAGGAATAAGAAATGGGGGAAACGAATAAGGGAGGAAAAGAGAATAAGGGAATAAAGGAATAAGAAATGGGGAAACGAATAAGGGAGGAATAGAGAATAAAGGAATAAAGGGATAAGAAATGGAGAAACGAATAAGGAAGGAATAATGATAAAAGAGGAACAACGGAACAAGGAATTAGAAATGGAACACCGAAGTAGAAGAAAAAAAGAATAAGGTAATACATAATGGATAAGCTAATATATATATATATATATATTAGCTTATCCATTACGTATTGCCTTATTCTTATATATATATATATATATATATATATATATATATATATATATATATAGTATATATATATATTGTTACGACCCGGAGTCTCGTTGGGACTACGATAACCGAGACGTAACGAGAAAGATAAAAAAAAAGTTATTAGCGAGAATCCCAAGGTTCGATATGTAAAACGTGAAAGAACAATGGGGATGGGAATTCTCCAATTCGGGACGCCGGTGAACACAGTGAATAATTGACATAGAACGACAGAAGACAAATAAAAAGTTTAACAAAACAATTTATTCGGAAATATACATGGAATTGGATGAAATGAAAGAAGCAAAAAGAATATTGTCATGAGGGATGGATAATTAATAACTGGCTATGTAATTGATACTTGCGACAAAGTACAAACATTTACAATAATTGCAATCTGTAAAATGACCAAGAAGTGAAACAGAACTTACAAGGTATAATATGTGTTAAAGTGTTCGTTTCTGAATTAATATTGTCTCTTGTTTATTTCTCTCTTGTTTTTCTTTTCTTCTTTCATAGTAGGTTGGGTTGACTTTTCAAAGTCTTCGGGTTGATAAAAAGGGTGCACTCATTTGGTGATTCGTCGACATCATACTTCAAATTTCTTTCTTCTAATTCGGCAAGTGGATTTCTCTTTTTCTTAAATCACGGAGAGTCTATGACACTTGTCAACACGTTGAAAGCAAAGCGGCTACTGACTTTTCTTCGTATGAACGCGCGAAAAACAAAAGTAGTCTCCGGGGTTAGATCACGCGATGATGTCACAGTTTGTCGACAATTGAAACTCTTTACGGGTCATCTGGACTATAAGAGTGCAGCGTTTCCCTGGCTCCTGATCTCAAAGTCATACAGGGTGTGTGGACGGGAAGGATATTTTCGTATGGGCTGATTGCCTTCTTGGTCAAAATGAAATGAATTTACAAATTGCGTTTTAGGAAAGAATACGATTCTTAGTTTTCTTTCCTTCTTCTTCACACTTCGTCTCAACTATCTAAGATATTAAATCTTCTAAAATCTATAAGGTTATAGCACCAAAAAAGAAAAAAAAGAAAATGAAAAACGATCGCTTGAGATCATTTTTCAATTCAACAGGAAATGGGGTTTACAAAATAAAAAGTACTCATCTTTTGTTCTGTTTATTTTTTACATATCTTGGGATATATGTGACAAATATCTACATACTCAAATTACATTGCCCGATAAGGTATCTGCACATACATTGTCAATGCCTCGAATATGTCGGATATCTAGATTATATTCTAGCAACAACAAACTTTAATTTTGTAGTCTCCTATTCTTACTTTTCATCCAATGTAAGAAAGTGATTGGGTTGTGGTCAGTATATACGATTGTTGGATGACAGGATGAAGATACATATACATCAAAATGATGTAGGGTTAGGACAAGAGATAAGGTTTCTTTTTCTACAGTTGAGTAATTCCGCCGGCATGAATTTAGCTTTCTCGAAAAATAGCTGACAGGGTGTTCGATATTGTTGGAATCAACTAGAAGCATAACGGAACCAATTCCAACGTCACTAGCATCGACTGCTAAACTGAAAGGTTGGGGGAAATCCGAGGCCTTCAAAACAGGATCGAAACATAACAAAGACTTAATTTGTTCAAACGATTTCTGACAGGAAATTTGGATTTCTTTGACAGCAAATGAGTGAGTGGTGACACTATATCCAAAAACGTTCCTACAGAATTTTTGGTAATATCCGGCCATTCCAAGAAATCGTCTTAGACTTCTGATGTTCTGAGGGGCTTGGAAGTTTAAAATATCTCGGACCTTAACGTCAATGGGGGGTATCTGACCGTATCCTATTGTATAGTCTAGGCATGTCACTTCAGCCTTTCCGAACTCACTCTTCGATCGGTGGATGGTGAGATTAGCTTGTCGGAGTCTATCAAAAACGTCCCCTAATGATGTTATATGGCCAGCCCAGTTCATGGTATAAACTACTATGTCGTCGATATACGTCGCGACAATAGATAGGTCTCGCATACAGTAATTCATCATTCGTTGAAATGCTGCCTGAGAGTTTTTCATTATGAAAAGCATGACGCGATATTGGTATAAGCCGTCGGCCGCTACAAAAGCTGATATTTCTTTGGCACGTGCAGCAAGTGGTACGCACCAATTGCCTTTCAAAAGATCCAACTTGGTGATATACGACGCCTTTCCGATTTGGTCTATACACTCGTCTATTCGAGGAAAGGGATGGGAATCGGTGTGGGTAAAGGTATTCACTTTACGATAGTTAGTGCCGAACCGTACTGAGCCATCAGGTTTTTAACCAGTACACATGGCGATGACCAGCTACTCTAGCTGGGTTCAATCATCCCATGGTGAAGTATGTAGTCTACTTCTTGCCGTATTATTTCAGCTTTCAGTGGGTTAACTCGACATGGGTGTTGCTTGATAGGGTTGGCATTTTCGACATCTACGCCATGTTGGACAATTTCGGTTTGTTTGAGTACGTTGGGGAATAAATCAAGGAAATCAGGAATAAGATGGGTTACTTCTTCTTTCTCATCGCAGGTTAAGTAATTCAACTTTGATGCCAATATCTCTGAAATCTGTAATTTCAGGGGGTGATCTATCTTCTTTAGAACTTCTGGATCTAAATCTGCATGATCAGGTGCATATATGGGACTATTTACGGCTAAGATAGGGTTTGGTTTCCCTTTCTCATAATAAGGTTTGATCATAACATAGTTTGGAACGAGCAGCAGCAAGCATAGGCCTCTATGTTAATGCACACAAAACGGAATATATCTGCTATAATCAAACGGGGGACATCTCCACTCTAGAAGGAACCCCTCTTAAACTAGTAGACAGCTTCACTTACCTAGGAAGCAGCGTCGAATCAACCGAAAAGGACATCGAAACGAGGTTAGCGAAAGCATGGACAGTTATCAATAGGCAATCGATTATATGGAAATCAGACCTAACCGATAAAATGAAACGCAGTTTCTTCCAGGCAGCGGTCACATCGATACTGCTATATGGCTGCACTACATGGACGCTAACAAAACGGCTGGAGAAGAAGCTAGACGGCAATTACACAAGAATGCTACGTGCAATCTTAAACAAGTCCTGGCGGCAACACCCCACAAGACACCAACTGTACAGCCACCTGTCCCCTATCACGAAAACTATTCAAGTTAGACGAACCAGACATGCAGGACACTGCTGGAGAAACAGGGACGAACTCATAAGAGATGTACTCTAATGGACCCCCACACATGGCCGTGCAAAAGCAGGACGACCAGCACGAACATACATTCAGCAGCTATGTGAGGATACGGGATGTTGTCCTGAAGACCTACCTAGGGCGATGAACGATAGGGAGGAGTGGCGAGAGAGGGTCAGGGATATCCGTGCTACCAGCGCGATATGATGATGATGATATTAATATGGCATATCTGTGTCTCTTTTCTTCAGTCTGGAGTTCTCACTATGTATTTAAGGTCGCTAATCCTTCGAATAATTTCGTAGGGACTGTGGAAACGAGTCTTAAGGGGATAACCTGATAAGGTTAGTAGCACAAGCACCTTGTCTCCGCTTCGAAATTTCTGCGGACAGTATTTCGATCATACCGTTTCTACATCTTACTTTGGGCTGTTTCTTCCATGCCAACTCACAAGTTTCATGTAATCGGGTCCGAAAACGAGATACATACTCCAGTAAAAAAATTTTCAAAGGATTTTCTTGTAACCATCTCTCTTTTAACATGGATAAATGTCCACGCACTGTATGTCCAAATATTAATTTAAATGGACTGAATCCTAGCGATTCTTGCGTTGCGTCTCTCGTAGCAAACAATAGGAATGGGATACCCTCGTCCCAAATCTTCTGGTGATCTAAACAGTACGTTCGGATCATTGTCTTTAGAGCAGAATGAAATATTTAAGATATTAAGTTTTCTTTCTTCTGTAAGGTTTTAATTTATTTTTATTTTAAATAAATTCAGCATACGTAACATAAAAATTTTTGGCACAATATATATAGTGTCGTCCACAGATTGTTTCTTTGTATCACAACTCTTCAGTGTAGCTAGACACGTAAGAAGCTTGAAGTTGGGATCGAAACCCGCCTAAACTTATGTTAGACTTAGTATCATACCTCTCAGCCAACGAGCGAACCTCGTCAGCTCGGGAATTATAAGGCATTAAGTAGTAGCTTTCGTTTGTTTGTATTTATACCGTTGTATTTATATTATGGTACCGGATACCAGAGTGCTCGATTCGTTCGAAGAGCTTTGGATTATGCGTGTGGCAGCCATAAATTCCTTCGCTAGAGTCCTCAACCCCCATGGGGGAGCGTATATATATATATATATATATATATATATATATATAATGTCATAAAATTTTAAGAGTTGACATTTTCATTAGTTTTGGGACAAACGTGAAAAGATAATTTATCATATGTTCACAACCGAAAAAGAAAGAGAAAGAAAAGAAATGACTGAAATCTTATGCAAGTTATTGTTTTATAAAGATTAATTTTAGCCCAGTCGGTTGGAGGAGCAGAAAACACCGACTGCTTCTCTTCAGAGGGGTAAGACTTTCCCAACGAGTGTCCTGTTATGACACTAAACAATCTGATGGTGAGGCTCCAGTAATGCTGAAACTTTAGTGAATGCAGAGTACCGCTTAATTGCCATCGCTCTCAGGTTCACTCTGGCTCAATGTGATAGCACCTGATAGGGTTAGATAGAACTAAACAGTGTGCTTATGCTAAATTGAATTGCTTGAAATAGAACTGTTTATGTGTATAAAATGGATTTGGCATTAAATAAACTACAATGGTTGATGGGCCATAAAACCAAACCAAACCAAAAATTAATTTTAAAAAACCTGAAGAAAGAAACTATCAAAACCTATTCATTGAAAAAAAAAAGCCAGTAAATCTTAACTTTATTTATTTATTTTTAGATCAGCACCGGCGTTATTTCAAAGGAACATAATTTCAAAAAGGACATTCTTCGGTGTTGTCCAGACCGACCAACACCGATCGTGTTGATGACGGTAAACAGCATTTACTCAAAGGTAGATCAATAATACTCAGTTCTTAGCGGAATTTTAATTATAATAATGTTCTATTTGTGGACAAGTTTTACGTTCAATTACGAGGAAGGAGATTCTAAAAAATAAATATTTGTTGTATGATAAACAGAATTTATTTTTTCATTATTAACCTCCGAACTTTATTGACGCGTAGAAATTCGTATGAGCATCTTTGTAGTTGGATAAAAGAATATTTATCAATATGGAGGGTGTGGCAGAAAACGGTTGATATCTGCATAAGTTAAAAACATCGACCAATCAAAAAAGATTATAAAAGATGTCGTCATCTTTTAGCAATATAAATGGTATTTACAGATTGTATAATCATTTTTCTGTGTGAATTTAGACACGAGACTAACGACAGTAAAATCATTATTTCAAAATATTCACAATATGACGTTTAGCACACCTTGTATATATTATTAAAAATCTCATTTTATATATATATATATATATATATATATATATATATATCGTCTGGTAGAATTATCTCCACGATTTAGAATTACCACCGTTCAGGAGAAGCATGACTTTGAATAGCAGCAACAACACCACTTTAGTTACGAGCAAGGCGTAGAATGGTGACTATTGTGCGTTTGTAATTGTAACTTATAACAAAAATAGAATTGTGACTACCATCTCCATACAACGGAAGAGGTCGATTACTTCCTAAAAAATATTTGCGGAGCACCTATTAAGTCAATAACGTACAAGATAAATGGTTATATAACGCACACATACAAACACTGCAGGTATGTGTACGTAAACATTCATACATCAGTCAGGGAACCGTCACTCAATTTAATGATCAACGAGCTAGTTTATCAAACCACAGAGAGTTTGATTCGAACATCTGAACTTGTGCCGAACTAAGATTAATAAATGACAGCGAAGTAAAAAGTATTTAGAGGGTCCGGCTGAATAATTTACTAGATCTTAAATTGCTAGTACGCAGGCGCGAGTAGTGTTGAGCGAATGCGAGGCATATCTTTAAGCAACAGCAGCAGTAGCAGCATTTGAGTTACCATCATGGCGTTGAATGATGAATATCGTGCGTTTAGTATTGAAATTTATTTTTATAGAATGCTGACTCCGTCATTGCAACGCGGCAGTTATTTCGTAAACATTTAGGAATAGACTGATTACTTCATCTTGGAATATACGAAGTCTTAAGTCTTTAAAGGTAGGCTGCAGCTTTATCTCTTTGTGATTACTTCATCTTGGAATACACGAAGTCTTAAGTCTTTAAAGGTAGGCTGCAGGTTTATCTCTTTGTGATTACTTCATCTTGGAATACACGAAGTCTTAAGTCTTTAAAGGTAGGCTGCAGGTTTATCTCTTTGTGATTACTTCATCTTGGAATACACGAAGTCTTAAGTCTTTAAAGGTAGGCTGCAGCTTTATCTCTTTGTGATTACTTCATCTTGGAATGCACGAAGTTTTAAGTCTTTAAAGGTAGCTGACCAAATGAAAGATTTTATTCGTCCTAAAATACTAAGGTGAGCACCGGCCTCAGGAGGGTGTAGCTCGTGAGTACAAAGCATTTGGACGCTATAATCTTTCAAAACAAAGTAATGACAATACTCCACCAAAAAAAAATTGCATCTATTTTTTTTTCTTATGAGAAAATTTAATTTTGAATTGATTCCTATAGAATCATATGAAACTTAATTTTTAATTTGATTCCTGTACAATGATATTAAACTTCTCATATAATCTATATCAGAATTATTTCAAAATCATCAATGGACAATTACATACATATATATATATATATATATATATATATATATATACACACACATACACACACACACACACATATATATATATATATATATATATATATATGTGTGTGTGTGTGTGTGTGTTTATATATATATATATATATATATTTCCTTCGTTTGCGCAAGTTTCCTCGTGGCTGAGTGGTAGAATCTTGGATTGACGTTTCAGTCAGCTAGGATTCGATCCCAGCTTCGGGAATCTACCCCGTCTAGCCACACTGAAGAGTTGTGATACAACGAAACAGTCTGTCTGTGGATGACAATATATATATATATATATATTATCATAAGTTTCTATATATATGGTTTTTAAAATTACAAGCATAACTCCAGCTGTGCAAATATGTGTTCATCAATGGTTTGGTTTGTTTTTGTTTAATAGCTCATCAACCATTGTAGGTTATTTAATGCCAAATCCATTTTATAAAAATAAACCGTTCTTTTTCAAATTATTCAGTTTAGCATAAATACAGTTTCAAAATCAAAAACAGTTCTATTTCAAACGATTTAGTCTAGCATAAGTACATAGTTTCGTTCTATTTGACCCATTGATAGCACTCTATCAGGTGCTACCACTCCGAGCCAGAGTGAACCAGGGAGTTATGGGAATAAAGGTGTACTTCGCATTTACCAAAGCTCCAGTATTACTGGAACCTCACTATCATATCCAGGTCACTCGCTGAGGAGAACTTACCTCTCTGCAGAGAGGCAGTCAGTGTATTCTTCAGTACCAGCTGACTAGGTAATCATCAATAATGGAAGACACGCATTGAAATGTGTTTTCAAAACAATGATAGTCAAGTAGAGCATATTATTCAACAAAAATGTTTTTCATAAAAATATGTTTATTTGTCCTTAGTATCGAAAATTATGGGACGCCCTATATATATATATATGTGTGTGTGTGTGTGTGGACCCTGAAATATATGCTGGGTTAAGCAAATGACAATATAATGAACTTGCAGGTGGAATTGTAGAAAATTAACACTAATTAAAGATCAAATTAAATGCATTATATATATATATATATATATAACTTCGAAATGTCGGGTGAATTTTTTGAGAGTTTGTTTTACGATTAACCTTTAAGCAAAACTTTCGAAACAAAATTTAATACATCTGAAAACGTTTATACCATTGAATTGCAATAATTTTTATGTGTTTTATTAGATTAATTATGTTAATATCATAACTAAAATACTTTGATTATAAACAATGAATTCAAGTGAAAGAGAATTAAAAAAATATATATTTACTAAATGATAAAACCACACACATATATTGTTGGTCTTATGAGAGAAAAAGTAAATACTTTAAAATAAATAGGTTCACCAGACAATTGGTTTTGAAGTTATTTATTCTTCTCTGACACTTGTTTCTGGCGTTTTACTTCGTCTTCAGAAAGTAAATCTTGGGGAAAAATAAATAATTTAAAAACAAATTCCCTTGTGGACATCTTCATTTTAATATATATATATATATATATATATATATATATATATATATATATATATATATACAGAATAACAAATGTATTGCGGACAACAAATATCAAAAGATGCTATTTGGGTGAATTTCCCTTTCAAATTAGCAGCTGCTGATTCTAAACGCTTTTTGTACTGATTGCAGCTGCTAATTCTGAACGCCATGGCTTACTAGAGTCTCTACACTAATTCATTCCATATTTTCGTCTGTAAGTGTTGTATCGTTTATTATGGTAGGATGGTGTTTTCAAAAACACGAAAGCAATGTTCCACTTACCTGATGGCTATACCGACTTCTTTGACATTACTACAGACTGAATTTTGCCAATCAAAGGTACAGATTTTCAAACACGAAGTCTTCTTACAAGCTTCGCGTGTTCTTTACAATAGCTATAAATTTACTGGGTTGCCTTAAAGTGTTCTACGATACAACTGAAATAAAATAATATGTTAAACTTAGTAAATAAAGATATTTTGTGTAGAATAATTTTATTAGGTAAGTATGCGAAAAAGAAGACCACTTGGAAAATCAAACTGACATGTTTCACTATAAGAATATGTCTTTCTGCCTTTATTATTATTATAATCATTATTATTATTATTAGTGGTATTGGTTAAGTTTAGTTCCTTATTTATCTAAACTATTTTGTTTCATTTTTTGTTGTTTATGTCTTCTGTCACATTCTTTTAGTAGTAATTTGGTGAGAACAGAGGATATATTGTTGAAACTTGGCCATAAATTGATTATAACAGTTCATCGAAAACACACACACACACACACACACACACACATATATATATATATATATATATATATATATGCGTGTGTGTTTGTGAAGAAAAGTAGAAAAAACAAAATAATTCAAATTTGATTAATTTATTTTGAAAGTCGACTTTGAACGTTTCAGTTATGATAACCTTCTTCAGGGCTTGGGACTCATGAAAAGTGTTAAAATAAAGATAGATGTGTAATGAAATAGCCGGAGAAAAGAAAGTGGGTATAAAAAGAAAGATTCATATGCACACCTTCTTTTCTCTTGCTAATATATTCAAAATATACAACCCAAACTTAATAGAATTAATTTTGAAACCAGTCCTAATGTACTTAAATGTCTAACTACAGACGCTATTAATAGAAACAAATTTGAAAAGTAAACGCTACACAATACGCCAGTACAAACAATCATTCTTACAAAGTAGTGATGTACATACAAAAGTTACATCCCTTTGTAATACATTCTCCCCTAATGATGGGCCAAGGTTGAACAGAAAGTACTTTGAAATTAACTAATTATAGAAGGTTTATCAACCAATCCTTGCCGAATATCATAAGATTGATACGGCAACTCGGAAGGATAAGCAAAAAATATGTAGACAAAAAAATGTCTATAATGTTCAATCAAATCAATAAACAAATGTTGCAAATACATATCACCTATGCGTTAAATAACTGAGTAGTCTGGACTCTCCAGCCTTGATAGAGCGACCAGTCTGCGAGAAGGAAAATCTCTAAATTCAAAATACAATGGATCTAATCTGATAACAAACCCAGAATTAACACTGAAGGCATACGATCGACAATATTGCAAACAAGGTGGGATGTGTTGATGTCAATGGGAGTTAGTAGAATACCATAGTGAAAAGGAAAAACAATTATATCCTCCCAAGCTATAAGTTAAATAGTACCACTACTGTTCTTCTACTAGGATAGCTTTGGTATCAAATAACCCACGAAGTTTAATATACCATTTTGAAGAGAAACCAACCCAAATCATTATATCATGTAGTATTTGTGATTTCTGGTTATGTTGCCTTGGCTTGTCAATGGATTATAACCACAAAAGTTCAGAGAGTGGTATTCGTGTTGTGCAAGCGTTTGCCGCTTTAATCCCATACTATACAAATGCTTCTGTTTTTCCGTCATGAAAATTTGTATAGATAGAGCAATCATTATATATATATATATATATAAATATATATATATATATATAGAGAGAGAGAGAGAGAGAAAAGGGGAAGGGAAGGGGTAGAAGAAAGGATAATAAAAGAGAAAGACAGAGAAATTCAAAGGCAGACTCAAAGATATTGAAGTGTAAACTGTTATACTAAGATATATGTATATTTATCGATATATGAGTATTCTTTAATCATTACGGGATAGATAGATAGATAGATAGATAGATTCAACTTAGCACAAGGGCAATTTTCTGGAGTACCGATTGAGAATGTTTTCGAATGAAATTTCGGACCACAACTCATCAATCACAGTGTTTTCTTTATTTGAATTTTATGACAATTCTTTTCTGAAAATGTATAAAAATGTGATCTCTCTCTCTCTCTCTCTATATATATATATATATATATCAAATGCATACTGTCTGAATATTTGAGGACCAGTAAAGTGTTTTATAATACCTAGTTTAAGCCTAAATTGATCGTAATTTTTCCTTTAAAAGATTATGTAACGCCATTTTTACACTGATTAATATTTGCCCTCGATTAAATTCAGTATTTTAAATGTAAACCTAATCAGGACTCGAACATCTATCTATGCCTACAGACAAACAAGCTTCTGAGATGTCTATAATCTTCTGTATCCTTGTTCCTTTGTATTACCTCTGAGCTAGACGCGTTAATGTTCAGTTGCTGTTGTTGATGTATATTTTCTGCGGTTTCTATTCAATAATATTATCGAATTTATTTGTTCTTGCATTTGGGAAAGACGGATTTATCAGACCCTCAAGCTCTCTCAATGCAATAAACAGTGTTCGTTTGCTTTTAACTGATCTGTTTTCGTATATTTGAAATTTCCTCTTCTTTTCCTTTTTTTTTTTTTTTTTTTTTTTTCACAACGCCCCGAAAGAGATGTTGAAAATGCCATCAACACCATGAGGAAACGCAAAACTTCAGGTCTCAATAACATCACAGTCGACCTTCTCAGAGATGCCGGTGAACTTAGCCCTCAGAAATTATCCTATTTCCCGCAATATAACACGCACAGGCGTATGAGGTTGGACTGAAAAGTTCATATGATGTCATACCTGCTGTTGATGAATTTTATTACCATCGGGATCCAACCACTACAACACTGATGAAAGAAGTCTGTGGACTGCAAGGAGGAAAAATAAACCTCTTTTGGTCATATTCAATGAGAGTATCTTGGTCAGCTATAACATCCACAATAAACTCTTCCAAATTCAGCCCACCTTAGGAGAGTGGGGACCAGCATCGAGAAAAACAAGAGAACAAGTTGTTATATCCCGATTGCGAATTGGTCATACAAGGCTTACTCACTCTTTCATTTTGAAACAGGAACCACAACCACAGTGTTTAACCTGCCAGATAACTTGCACGGTTAAACACATTCTTTTGTTTTAACTCGTATATTCGAGTTAATAGGGAAAGAAGAAAAACAAATAAAGTAGTTTGATAAGAAAATATGTTTTACTCCACAAGGTACTATTTACCCAACCCCTCCGCTCGGGCAGGATATGACACAAGGTCAATTTTTAAGCGGAGTTTAACAGGTTTCAATTCAGAGTTTTCCTTCTCCTTGACTAGTTGCCTCACCAAGGCTGAAGAACCTAGTCTGTCCTACTATTTACCCATAGCTGGAGGGAGAATAATTGGATTCATACCTTTCCCAAGGGTATATGTGAAATGCAATCAGTTTCGTCCAGGATTTGAACTCGTGTCGCCGTGTCCATTTCCTACGACGATAACGACTACACCACAAGGTACTGTGATTGAACAATCAGTATTTGACAGGTGACATTCACAAGTCTCGTTGGTATTTGTTTGTCTCCCTACCAAGAGTGGCACATGGCCTTTTATAATCTGGTGGGCGAGAACGAGCCGAAACTCAAATGTGCGGTCGGACACCAAAATTCCTTGAACCAATCGGTATTCCCTTAAAAAGGGGTACCTTTGGCACTAGGAGATAAACCTGAATCTGCCGAAGCAGGAGAAAGTCTGGCTAAAGTCCCCCACTGGATGCCAAGGGAGTTCTCTGTCTCAGCCACTCGGCACAAATATTATGCTTCCCAAGCATGCGTGTCAGGCGGCTTTGACCGACGTGAAAAAGACCACGCGACCAAGCCACACAAACTGATCCTTATAACGAGAAACATGGCCGAAACGTGACTCAAATCACAAGTCTTGTTGGTATTTGTGCGTCTCCTCACGAAGACAAACTGTAATACATGGCCTTTTTTAATGTGGGGGCTCGGGCACGAGCCGAAACTCAAATCTGCGACCGGTTCTAAAAAGACTTTAAGCCTCGTTGGCATTCCCCTAAAAAGAGGCGTCTCAGATGCTAGGCACTAAACCTGGCCCTACCGAAACAGGTGAAAACTGAGGGACACCCCCCCCACACGAGGGTAAAGAAGCTATAGGTCTCAGACATTAGATACGAGTGCTAGGCCTTCCCGGCACGCGTGTGAGGCGGCCTTGACTAACGTGAGGAAGACAAGTGACCAAGTCATACAAGCCAGACCGAGCAACGAGAAACACGGTCGGGGGTGTGACTCGATTCGGATGTCTCGTTGGTATTTATCCAGCATCCCACCATGCTGAGATGTGGCGCAAGGCGGTTTGAAAGTGGGGGTCTGAGCACATGCTGAAGCTCAAATCCGCGGCCGGTTCCAAAAATGCCTTGAGCTTCGTCGGAAATCTCCTAAAAAGGGGTACTTCGGGCGCCATGCGATAAACCTGACGCTGCTGAAGCAGATGAAAGTCTGGAGAGACGGCCTCCTGAGACCAAGGGAGTTGTCGGCACAAAGTGCTAGGCTCCTCCGGCACGTATTGTGTCAGGCGGCTTTGATCGACGTGATGAATACAAGCGACCCACACAAACCTATCTGCATAACGAGAAACACAGCCAAGCTGTGACTCATATCCCGAGCCCCTTCCTTTCTCTCGTCTCAGGGTTCCCTATTCACAGCAAACAGGCGATCCTATTATCTTGCTTTTAGGTAGAATTTGACAACTTTTCAGTTCACCCTCGTATAACATGCATGAACTGGCTCTGGAAAAATTATAGAGTTAGCCCACTTGGAGGATTTTTTTGTAGAGTGGGTAGCAGTAGATAAACTAATTACAGATAAGATGCAAAACTTTTATTTATTAGCAGAAATTTTTGGCTTCATAAAATATTCCTTAGACCAACTAGATTTAATGTTATAATTTATTTCGAGTCAACTGGGGAAACTGAAATAGAAACACCTGATACAGAAGAAAATAAAAGAATTTATCGACAAAAAAATATACATAGTTGTTCCTCTTCGAGCTTTTATAACAGTCTAATTTCTTTCAAGCTTGTATTTCACTAGTTTATAGTTATTTATTCTTTATGAAAAGGATTCCAACTTTGCTGAACGACAGAGAATAGATCTTCTTTCATTGAATGGAGTCTTCTCATGAATCATTTTTTATTTTTTTATTTCAACCAAAACTTTTCAGTTGGCTTTCGATTCGGACTGTTTGATTTTATATGCCTTCTCTGGTCTTCTTTGAACCTTTTTCTTTTTCTTTTTATTCCTCTCTCTCTCTCTCTCTCTCTCTCTCTCTCTCTCTCTCTCTCTCTCTCTCTGTGTGTGTGTGTTTCTCCGTTGAGTTTGTTAATTAGAACTTGTCTATTTCTTTCTTTTTGTAAATCCCGTTGACGTTGTTGAGCCCATGGTTGTGGGAAAAGTGTAAACTCACTGAATATTACGTCGAAGGTTGTTCACTTTCATGTTGTCATATTATGCACCACGTGGAAGTTTTTCGTTTCATGTCGGCATAGTTCTTTTTTTTTTTTTGTCAAAGGTTTTCAACACACATCGGAAGTCACCATTATTGTTAGGGTAGAATTAAGTTTGTCAGTGTTTATGCTCACCGAGTCCAAATTGGAAGGGAGCGAACGAAATTTTTTTTGGTGAAACGAAATATCAACGAAAGTAAAAAAAAAACCAAAAAACAGTAAAAGTAACAAACAAGAAGTTTTAGTCGCAAAAAAATTATCTTTCATGTATATCATTATTATAATTATACACTTTACAACAGATTACAAAGATATTATAAGCTTATTAGAACTGGTACCTTTAGTCCATGTGTTTCTAACGCGCTCGTCTCTACTACTGCTCAAAACTCTCGTCTGCCAGACCGTTATAGACAAGCGTATCTTAGAAAAAAACGAAGTCGATAAATTAGAAAAGATATATATTCTATTCCTCCACAAGATAAGGGCCAGAAGGTGAGTGGGTGTAAGTTGTTCTTAGCTGGTTGGCTTTGCGTGTGGTGTGGGTAGGTAAGCTATGAAAGATCTTGGCCTTATGGTGGAAATGCCTGAGACTTGTTTGTTTGCTTGTTGATTGTGGATGTGGGTTTGGTAGGCATCAGTGGTCTTCGATCTTGTCCGAAATGTCAACTCAAAAAGTTTTTAAATTAGGGATTAGTGCTGGTCAAACCCGTCCTTGATAATATATATATATATATACCGTTATAGATGCATTATCGTCTTGAAAATGTAAGGTAACCTAACAAAAGGTTACTGAATGAGAAATAACCAAAGCAGAGGTTAGAAATAAAATGAAAATCTTTATAACATTAACAAAATACAATATTTGCCAGCGGCGTGAAGAAGGTAACCGCTGCTCGTGGTGACTACTTAGTATATTTTCACCCTCTCACAATAGTGTCCAACGTCGTTTTCAGCTATGCGACATACTCATTAATGTTCATAGGTAGGGTTTATAACAAAATGTCTTAATCAACACCAAACCAAAAAAATATTTAGGAAGAAAGTGTAAACCCCACATTTCCCTCTGGCTTTGTAGCTCTTCCCTCCGTAGAATTTTGATTCAAGATCGTAGCCTACTGGATATTCTTCTACTGAACTATCTAAGCAAAACATCAACTACCCTTATAAATACGGGTAGCCCAAAACAACAATGTCCGACACGTCATCTACAGCATTAAGATATCGTATTATTCTTATATATTTGACATGGGTTTTGGCTATTGTACGGTATTCAACTGATTATTCATCTATTCTCTGCAGTAAAGAATGATAATTATTCGATCACCGTAACTTCGATTGTATCCAGTGTTATCGGAAATGTTACGGTGGCGTAACAGTTACGTCCATGAAAATGAAATCGGCAAACCGAGTTCAAATACCAGTATCGGCTGTATGCATTTTGTACCATAGGACCAACGTTTTGTGCTGTAAAGAAAGAAGTCCACAGAAAAAGAAATGCTCAAACTCGAGGGTAAGGGAAGAAAATATAGCAGTCGTTTTTATTCAGATATGATCGCTGCAACTCGAAAAGTTCATTTTAGTTGCGTCCTTCTTCTCCCTTTCTCTCGGTGGTGACGGGGTGTGGGTGAGAACTGGCTGTTTGACACACGCTTGTCATAGCAGACTGGATAGGACGAATAGGGGCCTCGGAACCTTTGACTCGCCTGTTTTGAAAGCTGCCTTCAACTCCCTCAAAATCTCGTTACTTGTTTTTGGAGAGATTTTGGAGAACAAACCGAAGATCCTCGAATGTTCGATGTCACTAGTGAAACGCGTGATAATACATCTGTGATTATTTTAAAATCACGTCTAACTTTGCTGGTCATTCTGCCCGCACGCGCTAGTCTTGTGACACCTTCACTGATTGACGACAGCGCCCGTCCGTAATATTACACTTTGCACTAATTCCTTTTTAGAAAAGCATAAAACCATCTATTCTCCTCCCAGGGACTGTCGAGTCAATCGAGTTCTCAAGTCTTAAGAGGGCCACCAGCCGAGATTGGAAACTCAGAATTTAAACTAATGAATCATTATTTAGATACATGACACTCCCATCGATATAAAAAAAACGAAGATATCTGCTGGTAATCGCTACTTATAATGAAATGTGAAATAAATACAGAGAGAGAGAGAGAGAGAGAGAGAGAGAGAGAGAGAGAGAGAGAGAGAATCGCTTAGGTAAAAGAAAAGTTTAAAGAAAAGAGTGATATAAAAACTGCCGTAATTAATTGTTTTTAACACATATTCGTGTATAATACTCACCCCTAAATTTGGGCTTCGAAATTCTGAGAAAAAAAATTCTCACTGGACAAGTGGATAGAGTGTTCGCCAATGGTCCGGGAGACCTAGGTTCAATCCCAGGTCGCGTCATATCAAAGACTTTAAAAATGGTACTTGATACCGCCTTGCTTAACACTCAGCAATATAAGGTTCGTATCAAGGGTAAAGTCGAGCAATCCAGGAAAAGGAGTAGCGCCCTCCCCTACTCCTCGGTGTAGTAGCTATTGAAAAGAGAGCCTTCTGGCCGCCCTCAACTGCGGTCGCCAACAACTTATATGATACGCACTGACTTTTTAGAACAGGTATAATCAACTATTTTTGAGAAGCGTGGTGCATGAAACGTTGCTCATTATCAGTATTACGAAGAAAAAAATCAAGGTAATTTTACGTTGAAGGTTTCTCAACCACTTTTATTACAAAAGATCATACGCGTAAACATCTGCCTTAGATGTAGCAAAAAGTTGATTCTTTTTTTCTTCGGTAAAAAGATCTTTTCTACAAAAGAAAAATGAACTCTTAGGCGAGCCAGTCAAAAAGCCCAGAAGGCCGCAGTTGTGTAATATAATGGCCGAGGGATTTCGTTTTATGCCTTTGGGTTTAGTTAGGCTGAGAACCTTTCGGCTCAGTGCATGGGTTACTTAGGTGCAACATTGACGCAGGTGTTCGTGCGCGCGTGCGGGTGGAGCGGACTTGTCACTCAGGGATGTCACAGTAGCCCAGATGGAAAACGGGGTTAGAGAGTGCGAATGACGTCACGCACCGGAAGAGCGCGCGAAGGATTTTGGGAGATTTGAAAAAGTCAGTTAGTAGAGTTGAGACCTGCCTCGGGAGAAGACGGTTAGCTTTCGCTTGCTCGCCGCAGCCAGGCCAGTGGCCTTTGTGGCGAGTGCTGCCCGAGATGGGGGGGGCAGATGAAAAAGCCAGGATAGAAAGAATGTGTATCTCTCTCCTTATGTCGAAGAACCTTTAAACTCAAAGGTAATAAAAAGGTTTCGTACCTGAGCTGAGAAGTCGTAAGTGTTTTTCGTGTTTCGAGATTCCTATGTTCTATATATATATATATGAGCATTATATGTCCATTTCGCATATCCGTATTTGGCTATGGTATCCATAGCCAAATATCCATGAATGATTAAGAATTTGTAACAGCGAAATATAACATTATATTCAGTGTGTTCAAGTGAAATTGATATCATTTCGTTATCTAATAACTTGACCAATTTTCATTCAAATAATCTCAAATTTTAACTGCATGTGTAGAAACAACTCAAAATTCTTTGATGTTTTTCTTTTCAGGTACAGAAACGCCATTCACTGGAAAAGAAAAGGCGTTTTAATATCAAACACAGGATTTGTTTTTGAACATCCTGTTGAAATTTGAGTTCATTTGAATGAGAATTGAAGTTACTAGATTTCGAAATTATATCAATTTTTCTGGACTACCCAGTACATCTTAAATGATATCAAATATATTTTAACTGCAGATAGATAGATAGATATGTGTATGTGTGCGTGTTTTCTCTCCAGTGTCCTGTGGCCCTGTTGGCTGGGGCTGTAGAATACACCAACTGCTTCAATGCAGAGGGGTAAAAAAAAAACCGAACGAGTGCCCTGGATATGACACTAAACAATCTGATGGTGAGGTTCTAGTAATGCTTGAACTTTGGGGAATGCGGAGTACCCCTTCATTGCTATCGCTCCCAGGTCCACTCTGGCCCGGAGTGGTAGCACCTGATAGAGTCCTATCTATGGGTCAAAAAGAACTAAACTGCGTACTTATGTTAAACTGAACCGCTTGAAGTAGAACAGTTTTGACATTTAACCTGTGTACTTATGCAAAACTAAATTGCTTGAAAAAGAATTGTTTTGACATTTAAACTGCGTACTTATGCTAAACTGAATTGTTAAAAGGGAACTGTTTTTTTACATTGAAACTGTGTACTTATTCTAAACTAAATTGTTTGAAATAGAAATGTTTTGATATTTAACTGTTTATAAACAAAAACCAGTCTTATACTAAACTGAATTGTTTGAAATTTAATTCGGTGTTAAATGCCCCGGAAAGGGTTGAGACGCCGTAAAACAAACCAACCAGCCAACCAATCAACCCATCAAACAATCTACTAACTTTCTTTTCTTCTTTAAATACTTCTGTAACCTTATACCCAAACACATATTCTCTCTCTCTCTCTCTCTCTCTCTCCGACATACACACACACACACTCTCTCTCTCTCACACACACACACACACTCTCTCTCTCTCTCTCTCACAAACACACATATTCTCTCTCTCTCTCTCTCTCCGACACACACACACACACACACTCTCTCTCTCTCTCACACACACACACTCTCTCTCTCTCTCTCTCACAAACACACATATTCTCTCTCTCTCTCTCTCTCTCACAAACACACACACACTCTCTCTCTCTCTCACACACACACACACACTCTCTCTCTCACACAAACACACATATTCTCTCTCTCTCTCTCTCTCTCTCTCTCTCCTGTTCATTTATTTATTTATCTACGTTTATTTATTTATTCATCTACATTTCATTATAAGAAACGATTACCACCAGATATCTTCCTTTTTTATATCGATTGGATTGTCATGTATCCAAGTAATGCTTCATTTGATTTTATTCTCTTTTCAATAAACTTTACAATTAAACTTCCAATTAAGATAAGAGGCGCTCTTGTAATTTCCAACGATCCTCCCTCTGTTTGCCAATAACCCAGATTTTTCAGTCTTGTCTTGTTCTGCCAAAACCAGTCCCAACAATTTTGTTTACCTCGACGCAAATAGGCATTTTTTTTTATTTTTCAGTGCTCAATTAATCGCCTACTTCTAATCTTTACGTTAAAATAAATAAAATAGCATCTCACCTCACAGGTGTATGTACTCTAAGTAATATTCGGTCACTTGCATTGATTCAAACGTCTTTAGTGTTTGAGCGCATAGCAAAAGACCGAGAGGTTTAGACGTGATATTATATGCTTAATTTCGCTTGATCAGTTGGTTTTACGTCATATCAACCTTTGTTAGGTTATTTTATATCAATGTCAGTTGAACAATTATCCAAGTATATTATTATACAAAAACTTACCTTTGTCATCATTTTAATAAGGTAAACACGTTCTCCTAAGTTGCTTGATCAATCTTTTGAGAGGGTATTTATTTAGCTTCTCACAAAATGTTGGTTGCTTGGTAGTTTATGGCATATCAACCCTTGTATTTAATGCTAAATTCTGTTCACATATATATATGTATATATATAATTTGAGTGCGAATTGTGTCATCATCATCATCATGTCACGCTGCCAGCACTAATCTCCCTGACCCTTCCCCGCCACCCGTCTCTATTGTCCATCGCTCCTTGTAGGTCTTCAATGCTACATCCTGTATCGGTACAGAGATGTTGTATATAGGTTCTAGCTGGTCGACCTTCCTTTGCTCGTCCATGTGAAGGGGTCCCCAGGAATATGTCGCTAATGAGTTCGTCCCTATTTTCTCCAGCAGTGTCCCGCATATCTGATTCGTCAAACGGATAGTTTTCCTGATGGGTGGTAGGTGACCGTACACTTGCTGCTTTGTTTGGTGCTGCCTCCAGGACTTGTTCAAGTATTGCTCGCGGCATTCTTGTGTAATTGCCGTCAAGCTTTTCCTCCATACGTTTTGCTTGTACACAGTTAAATGATTCCAAGTATTGCGATCTAACACAAATAATTCTATTCGATAGTTATAATTTGTTCGCACGCCGATGGTTCCAGGTATTGTTATTTAACATTAGTAATTCTATTTATCAAGTATTCCTATCTAATATGAACAATTTGCCCACAGCTTTATGATTGCAAATAAGTAATAATAAAAAAAATAATAATCCTGAGTAAATGATTGAACAGTTCTATTTGACACATAGATAAGACTCAAACAGTTACAACCAGTCCGAGTAAGAGTGGACCTGAGAGTAATGGTAGTGAAGAGGTACTTCACATTCACCAAATTTCCAGAATTGAAGCCTCACCATCGGGTGCAGTTTAATGTCATACCCAGGACACCAAAATATGACACAAAGTCGGTTTAGTGTGAGAGTAAACTGCAAGAATCGAAACTCCCACTGAACAAGGGCAAAAATTGCTTATTCCCGTTGGTATTTTCTTTCAAGGGCGCCTCAGGCACTGAACAATAAACTCATCCTTAACTCCTTTTAGACGGGAAGAAAGGTGCTTCCTGGAAGAAAGACTCCCAATCATTTATCTCTGCCACCAATCAGACAGGGGGGATTTAGGGGAGAGAGAAGTCGGGCATGAGCCGAAACTCGTGCCCTGCTGGAGTATGCTGGACGTAGGCACATTAGGTGCTATGTAAATTATACTAGCTTTTGCTAAATCTCCCAACACGAAGCCAGGTGATATTGCTGGTCATAGAGTTCGAACCCACTTACTACAATGTCACATTCCGGCATATTAATCTTCACGCCACGGAGATTCGCCCATTCAGGTTCAGAGTGGATCTGGGAGTAATAACAATGAAAGGATGACTCCACACGACAAGGAGGCTCCACCACCGGTAGCAGTTTAGTGATACGCCATTTTTTTCGAGAGGAGGGAGTCTTACCCTTCTGCGGGGATTATATTCTAGGCCTCATAGACAGGGCAAATATGCCTAGTTTGGCTCTACTATGCTTACCCTTTGTATATATATATATATATATATATATATATATATATATATATATATATATAGTGTGTGTGTGTGTGTGTGTGTGTGTGTGTATATAATCATGCTGATTAGGGAAAAAAAATGAAATGAGTATTAACCTACTTTTTCTTTCTGAATGTTCTGCCTCTTGGTTTATGGGAGTTTTTTTATTCCATGTTTCGCCGGGAAGTGTTAGATAATTTCATGGTGGAAAGAAATTACTGCAAATTGAATTTTGCCTATCAGAGGTAGAGATTTTCAAACACGAATGTCTGCTTACAAGTTTCAAGTGTTCATTGCAATAAGTGAAATTTCACTGATTCTCCCTAAAGTGCTGCATATTATAACTGAAATTGAATAATAATATAATATATATCATATGAATTAAATTATACGTTTAACTTAAAAGACATTGTTATTTTTGCGCTGAGTAATTTTTATACAGTATTCAATGCTAGTCTTGCTTCTTAGAAATGCACATCACTTTGGAAAACACTTGACTAATGCACACACACACACACACACACATATATATATATATATATATATGCTCGAGGGTTGTTCAAAAAGCTCTAAGACTCGTTCAGAAAGAAGAGTATAGCTGAACACTTCTTTTAAAACTAGAAAAATATGGACTAATTTTTCTAGATTTTTAAGAAGTTGTAGTGTTTTGCCACAATAATAATGTTCAGCTATAGTGTGTGTCTACAGTTATAGATCGATAGAGAAAGACAGACAGAGAGACAAACTGACAGAGAGAGAGAGAGAGAGAGAGAGAGAGGCGCTCGTTATTGGAAATGGATACGGTTACCCGAGTTCAAACCCTGGGCGAGGGTATTTGCATTTCATATAGTGCTAATACGCTAGGAAAATGTATGCATCCAACTATTCTCCCTCCAGCTATGGATAAATATTAGGACAGACTGGGCTCTTTAACCTTGGTATGGCAGCTGGTCTCGGAGAAGGAAACCTCTGAATGCAAACCTGCTAAGCTCCATTTAAAGTAATTGACCTTGTGTCATATCCTGGTCGTTTGGAGAGGTTGGCTAAAACACACACACACACACACACACATACATACACACACGCGCGCGTACACACACACACACGCGCACACACACACAGATAGATAGATAGATAGATAGAAGGGGATAGAGAGAGAGAGAGAGAGAGAGAGAGAAAGATAGAGAGAGAGAATGTAGCAGTCGACTATAGAGTAGTGACTCGAGATCTATTTGTATAAAAACAAATAAACAAAAAGCACTCGAGAAACCTTTGATGGGATGCAAATGTTTGGTATTAACGGAGCTTTACGAGCTTAAAGATACAAGCCCACCCATTGCGTCAGTAGATAAAGGGCTTAGAACAAGAGTTGAATTTATTAAACGGACATCAATGTAGGCACTTCCCAGCTTTGATAGTGTACATCTTCAATGTTTGAGCAAAATATATTCTCAAATTCATTGTGATATAAGCATTATTCAAATCATATAAAACAGAAAGAAATCTTGCCGTTATTTATTATATGATTGATTTGGTTTAGTTTATTTAAAGGCATATCAACTACTTATGAACAAGTTAAAGCTGAAAATAAATCAATTTATAAATGGTAGATTATAATCGTAATCATATTTTCAATGTTCCATAGCATTTTTTGAATTGTACTTTTTTATTTGCTTATAATCGTTTGTTTGCTCGAAATTATACGGTATCAAGTATTCCTATCCAATACCAATAATTGGGATATAGTTATTTGGTATCTAGTACTCCTATCAATCACTAATAATTTAAATACAATTGTATAGTTTCTTGTAATAATAATGATTTATATATATATATATATATATATATATATATATATATATATATCCCAATACAATACAAATAATTTGGATATGGTTATATGGTATTACAGGGTAAGGACTTGCGCCCTTCCCTACACCTCGGTGTAGTAGCTACTAAAACAACTCCGCTTACTTTTCAGGGAAAGGAGTAGAGCCCTCCCCTACACCTCGGTGTAGTAGCTATTGGAAAGGGAGCCTTCTGGTCGCCCTCGACTACGTTCGCCAACAACAATATGGTATCAGTTACTAATAATTTATATACCGTTAAATAGTTTCCTGTTATACTAAAAATTCATATATATATATATATATATATATATATATATATATATATATATATATGGGGGTGTATTTACTCAACACTTCTGCTATGTGTAGGACGTTGAACAGGTTTGAATTGAAGTTTTCCTTCTCCTAGACAGGTCGTCGTACAAAAATCAAAGAGCTTAGTCTGCCCTACTATTTATCAATAGTTGCAGGGACAATAGTTGAATTCATAACTTTTCCAAGGGTATTAACACTACGTGAAATGCAAACAGCCTCGTTCAGGATTTGAACTCGGGTCGCTGTATCTATTTCTGATGGCGATAACCATTTCACCACGATCGCCTCATAAGTATATATATATATATATGTGTGTGTGTGTGTGTGGTTAGGCAGCAGTCTTTCATTTAAGCATATTTGGTTAAATAATAAAGATCCATTTTGACTATATAATTTTATTTAGATCCTTTCAAGTTTCCTGATAATTATCTTGGTTTCAGGTTGGAATTGGTGAATGAATTTACCGAAATTTACCCCTGGTGATGGCCTATGAAAGGTCCGAAACCGCTCGGGACAATTTGGGTAAATTCATCCACCAATTCCAAACCGAAACCAAGACACTTATCAGGAAACTTGAAAGGATCTTAACAAAATTATATAGACAATATATATATATAAATAAATATATATATATATATATATATATATATATATATATATATATATATAATATGAGAGAAAAAATTGTAATTGAGTTTTTTATAAAACTTTTTTCTTCACGAATGAGATGTCACAAATGATGGTAAAGAATGTTTAAAAACTGTCCGACTCGAGTACATTTACTTTCGACCTTCATTTGTCATTGCAGAGGGTGTACGTGTGACCACGCCGTAGACTATGAGATGTTTTATTTGATCAATCGATATTTTGAATGAGAGCGTTGATCGCGTGTAGTTAACGTTGTATTTGAACGCGCAGTCCGTTGGTACTGGTTTGAATGTGTAGAATTCAAAGATCAGGATCACGTGACTATAAATAATCGAGGCTATGGAAATATGAAACCTGAGATAGATGCATTTAAGTATCGTAACCTCTGAATTAAAAGAAATTTTAAGTGTGAGGGTGTCTGTGCTTTTGTTTAGTTTTTTTTCTATAAGAATGACTTTTAGTATTTGGAGTCTTTTTTTTATAGTTAGTGCTGTGTAGGATTTTCGTGTGATCAATTAAAATTTGTCATATTTTTTCTAGGGGGTCATCTTATTTGCCATCTTTAGTAAAATATGCCAACAAGATATATATAGTAAAAAGTAAAGTTGGTGACTTTAATCGAGGGTGATACGAAGGCTCCCTTTTCAGTAGCTACTACATCGAGGTGTTGGGGAGGGCGCTTCTACATTCCCTGGATTACTCCACTTTACTCTTGATCCGTACCTTATAATACTGATTGTTAGGCAAGGTGACTTCAAGTACTTTGGAAAACACTTGACTAATGCACACACACACACACACACACACACACATATATATATATATATATATATATATATATATATATATATATAAGAAAGAGTAGATTTTGGTAAATTTGACAAGATGAGAGAAGTAATTGGAAAAGTAGATTAATGACAACAGATTTAACCATTCTGATGAAGTTTTTCTAAAATAAAGACGAAATATCATTGTTGAACCCGTTGTCAATGTTAATCCACTTTTTCACTTATTTTTTTCATATACATATGAATATGTTGTTTGTCATTATTGGCTTAATGACAAAAGGCACTAAAAGGAGACCGGAGGATGCAACGGCCGAAGCGTTATAAATATTACGGCCAAGATGAAGACAATAGTCAGAGACATCTAATCAATGTTAATAATAACGACTCATCATCTCAGAAATTTGAACTGTTTCCGTTCTGTTGAATATTTAAAAGTCTAATTTACTTCTTGTGCTTTTGTCTTTTTTTTTTTGAGCTCTTTGTCTCTTTCCCTCGTCAATCTTTCATTGAAATATTTCATACTCATAAAAACGTTGTAATTTCGAAGAGTTTAACATGTCAATATGATTAAAAGAAAACAAGCAAAAATATACAAGTGACTCATTCCATAAATCGGCTGTTCCGTTAAAATGTAATTACAATTCAAAGTGTTTTGACTAGACACGGGTAAGGGGGTCAGAATGTACCACCTACTGCAGCTCACAATTGATTGCTCATATGTCATTTATGAATGAAATCTACTGGACAGAAGCTGTCATAATGAGTTGTCTGCGCAAAAATGGCTGTGCAGTATAGAAATCTAAATTAAGGAGATGCTATTGTGGGATAGGGTCGAGTGAGTTTTTGTATCGACGGCTTGAAGCTTGGATTTGGTATATTTGTCGTATCTGAGCACTAAAATTTATCGTCACAATTATTGAGAATGAGGAACCCAATCGGGACACTTGTAACAAAGGAAATGTACTCTAGTTTAACATTTTCTCATGCCAAAAAATATAAAAGAAATCACAACGAATTGACAACAAAATATCTATTGTCTGATCAAACTAAATAAAAAGGATACAGAAATTACATATACTACGAAGAGTATGGAGGGAACGTCCTATCCTGTTGTTTAAGCGTCTTTTATCGAATGAAAGTTGTTGTATGAAGACATAAGTCAAAGCATGGTACCGTGAGTTATACGACTTATACAGTTTGTTGAGACATAAGTCTCCCCCTATCGAGAGACACAAAAATGCGCACTTTCTGGTTGTCGAAGCAGGAACGAAGTGAGAAAGAGTTTTACACGTTTTATAACGCTACTCTGGTCACGCCACCTAACGGACATTAAAAGAACTATTTTGGGAAGACCTATACGATCTTTTGATGTTTTTATCAGTAATTTTCTATATAATTATACCATAGTAAGAGGGGGGGACTGGAAAGTTCATTGACTGAAAAATAGAGAAGTTTAAAGGTTTATATAATGATGTAATATCTGCTGCTGATGAATTTTTTGGCCAATGGGATCCAAGCGCTGCAACATCGATAGAAGAAGTGTGTGAACGGCAAGAAGGACTATGTTAAAAAATAAACCTCCTTTGGTCACATTCCATGCGAGTATCTGGGTCAGCTGACGAACTTTTAAGCTAACATACGAGTTGTTATGTGTATGTGTTTATGTGTGCATACGTGTGTGTGTGTGTGTGTGTGTGTGTGTGTGCGCGCGCGTCTACCTACCTATGAGTGTAAGGTGTGCATCTCAAATGGAGAATAATATCTATATAGCCATAAAAGAGGAAATAAGAAGGAAAGAAAAAAAATGAAATATCTGCTTTCTCATTTTTCCACCGAATATTCGACTTTCTACACCATTTTATCCCTCCTCAACCTCCTACTGCCCCTACAGATAATGGTGGACAATTTCTGTAGTCTTGGGAAAAATGGACAAATTCATTTATCTTTTGACAACTAACCCAAATTTATAGACTTTTTTTTCAAGTTAATGCACAGCATATTTATTTTTGATTTTTTAGTATTTTTAGGTAAAGAATCAAAGAACAACAGGATATTTTAAATAAAAAGTTAAATTCGAAAATTAAATCGAAATAAAAAGTTAAATAAAGTTTTACAATCAATTCAAGGAAGGATCAAAGTGGTTATACATTCTTTTAAACATTCCAAACTTTAAAAAAATAAACATCAAATAGAAAATTCTGGTCTTTATGAATTTGTTGGGGCTATAAAATAAAAAAAAAGATTTATTTGAGTAAATGTTTTTTCAAAGAAAGTTTTTTCCTTACTTTAAATGACAAAACTTTTTAGAATACAAGGGATATATATTTCTGTATTTATATACTAAACTTAACTTAGTTTGGGCACAAAGACAGATCAATAAAATACTATATATATATATATATATTGTTACGAGGTCAGAGAATTCTTTAGGCGTAGGGAAAACAAATCACCTTTTTGGACTCCCACGTGCGAGCCCCTAAATCGTCTAATATATTCCCAGGAGATCCAGTCGCTCATATATAAGGAAAAAAATAAAGAAATAAAGAAGGCAGATATCCAGTTGGCTGATCCCCGGTCTTCGAGGAATAAAGAAGACGAACACGACCCGGGTTATTATAGGAACCAGAACATATATTACAAATAGAAAACAAGCACAAATAACAACAGGAAAGGCGGCCTGTCCAATCAAATAGAAGCTTTCTTTTGTGTGGAATGGTGCAATGCAACAATTTATGGACAAGTGTATCAAACAGTGGAATGGTGTGTGTAAACCATCGGTCTGAATATGAAAGTTCATAAGAGAGATATTTAGCACGTAGAACTTATCTGTTTCAGTGAGACAGCTTGGCTGTCTTTACTTGAGGTATCTTTCAGGGTTGTTTTTCCTTCCTCGTATTTCGAAAGAGAACAGTTGGGGTTCATTCATTCTCTACATTAAGGCTTCTCCATAACAGCCTTGTTTTGTAAGTGTTGGCGTGGCTGGCTCGTTAGCTGAACCCAACCTTAAAATGACTGCTGACTTTGTTAGATCATCTTTATCTCATCGCGGTCGGTCTGGGACTGTCTTTCTTCCCCTGTCTTCTATTCCGTGCCTACTTTAACGACTAACCGTTGGAGTTTGTTTCACCCAATCACCGCCCGTCAGGCCGATTGCCGCTGATTTAACGCGGGCATCGGCCTGCTGCTACTATGGCTTAGATTTCTGGGTTACCTTTTGTTCACCTTCTTATTCGTTTTACCCTTATTTTTCTTATAGCTTTTCCTCTCTGTCTCTGTAATCCTTATTATTATTGTTGTATACTCATATCCAGATGCATGCAGAACATAACGACGCAATTAAGACGAGCGGACACAGGGCTTTAGAAAAATATACCTCTCACTTTATTGAAAGGTTAGGAAAAGTTAATAAAGGTTTTACTATGTGAGAGTTGAGTTGGAGACCGAACAGAACTGCAACATGGCCATAACAGCGTTTCTTTGCCGTTCTCCTGGTCTGCTTAACCAAGGGCCTGGGGGCTCAGCCTCTCTGGGACATGGTCCTCATTCCGGCATCTTCTCTCCAACTGCAACTGCTCAATCGGGGGTCCTGAAGGCCCCCTCTGCTAGATGCTGGTTCGCTCTAAAGCATCTTATCTCCAACTGACTTGAACTTCCTGTGCACCGAGTTATATTATTGTTTTACGTCCACTTAATTCAACCAGTCGACAGTCAAGGTTATCCCCTTGATACCTTCGACCGGATGCACCTGTTATTTACCCTGGTGCATTTCTTCTTTTGACAGCTTGGCCGGGTCGGAGGTCAATATACAACATCATCATCACCATCCTCTCTCTCTTCTTCTTCTTCTTCTTCTTCTTCTTCTTCACAATATATATAAAGAAACTGACATTAATTATATAGTTTGGTATATTTATAAAGAAATACGGTTCAATATCGTTGATAGAGCATATATATCATAGACAGAATAGCGTAGATTGAGAGTCAATAACACTTGGTGAGTGTCAGTTTCTTGCCTATGTTACAGTATCCTAACTTTGATATATATATAGGACCTTGAATAAGTTCTTGCTAATTTTTCATGAAATGTTTTATTTTCAAATCTGTCTTCAATTTTACAATATTTTACAAATAGCAAGCGAACCCCAGATCTACCTACCCTTGGGAAAGGTATGAACCCCCTTATCCTCCCAGCTATGGGTTAAATAGCACTACTGCTGTTTTTCAAGGAGAATGGCTTTGGCATTAAATAATCTACAAAAGTTGATATGCCATTAAACAAAGAAACCGAACCGAAACCAGATCTACCAACCTTGTAAACTATGTCGACATGATCTACACTCGGAGCTTAGTCAATTACCACAAGGGAAGAGCTAATGGCAAAGAAAAAAATTAACAGGTTTCTAATTATAAACAGGCTTCCATGCGAGTTCAAGCCTTGCCTTGAGCGTATTCTATTTCTTCCGAAAAATATGTTTTTATTTGAAACTTGACTAGTCATTTCAAGATAATTCAATATTCTGAATATTTTGTGTTTCTAACTTGAGGGCGTTTCATTTTTTCTCGGTGAAAGCAGTTATCTCGCTTTCCGAAGACATTTTTACCTTGAACAGAAAACATTTATGTAGTTTGCTAAGGGTGTTTTTTTTTTCTTTTGCTCCTTGTTCAATCAATGTTAGCCTATTTTACGATGTCACAAATTCTTTTCCTATTTCTTTTGATGTATCAATTTAAAATAGATACTGGATATTGGACAGCGCTTACGAAGATATAATCGAGTAAAAAGAAATCAGAATATATATATATATATATATATATATATATATAGGTATATTTAGTATTGTTTGTACAGAAATGGTTCCATTTACAGACGACACACCGAGTTGTGAGCACTGGTTTGAAGAGAGTGAACTTGACAAATATGTACACTCATGCGAATGCCCAGAGAGGCACTAATAAAGACACTTATGCGTCACTTTCGGCACAGCTTTTTTTAAAATCTTTTCTAAAACGTTCTTACCTTCTTCCAAGATTGTCAGTTCTGACAGCGGGAAGAGACAAACTGCGACATTTTATCAACTTTAAGTGACCGATGGAATAAACTCGAGGAAGCTCGTCTTATTGAAAAGCATCAGGTGTGCGCAAAGGTTTCCAGCCCACTTTGGGGCGCAGGGGTGGAAACTAGAAACTGAATACAAAGTTGGGTTTCGTTTTTGTTTTATTTTGTTTTTGTTTTTTTTTTTTTGTCTTTTTTGCTGGAAACTTTTGAATACGTCTAATAAAATCTACAAGTACTCCATGATCCCTATATATTCAAGTTTACAAACATCAATGCTTTCTTTGATATCATCTAGGTTTGAACACATTACACGAAGGAATGAAGATGAGATTACACGTTAGTGCGTTAAGGTAGGCACAGAGAGAGAGAGAGAGAGAGCGTGAGAGAGAGAGAGAGAGAGAGAGAGAGTGTGTGTGAGAGAGAGAGAGAGAGAGAGAGATTTCAATATAAAAAATAGGTATAAATTCAAATATCATTTATTCGTATATCACAAAAAATACCCCTGTTTGTTTACTTATGGATTTACCACACACATACACACATACCGCATATGCCAAAAGGTGACAGAAGTTTAGTTTAACGCGGATCCTATTTTATAAAGTGATCCTCGCGGGTTTATATATATTAAGATGTGTGTAAGTGTGTGTGTGTGTGTGTGTGCGCGTAATATATATATATTAATTCACGTGCAATAATGCACATACGCAGATACATACGAGGGTTGGTTGAAAAGTTCATAGGCTGACCAAGATACTCTCATAGAAAGTGATTAAAGGAGACTTATTTTTCAACATATCCCCCACCACCACCATATGCAGTGCACACACTTCCTCCATCTGTATTGTAGTACTTGGTTCCCATTAGTAAAAAAAAAATCAACAGCAGATATGACGTCATCATAAGAACTTTTCAGTCTCTGAAATTTTCATTTTACCCTCGTATAGATAGATAGATAGATAGAATTGGGATTTTTAATAAAGCACAGTGTTTATGATGCTCAAATGGAATAAAGGCATTTCCGACCAAATTAACATCTAAATGATAATTTTCTGGCGTCTGTATCCGAACAAACTTCATATCTTTAAAATCCAATTTCTCTCTATGATGGTGATTTGAATGAAATGACATTTGAAATCCTTCACTCCTTCCTGAATAGAAGCAACGATATCATCACGGACCGCTGTTACAGCTGTTACACAGGTTTCTAGATCATCTAGTTTATTAATCAAAATGAATGTTTACCCAGAATTAAAATGAAAACGATGATGTTACCTCCGATCAAATCTCTTAAGTTAAGCATCAACCTCTTCCGTTCTGAAATGGTTGACGACTCAGTGTGCACATTTTATTTTACGACAGCTACTTTACCTGCGTGACCTTTACAGGGATTTAAGTGCACAGATTAAAGTCAGAACGTTGAACGCTGTCAAATTATTTCACAATAAAATCATCTTCTGGGTATCTTGTTTTTTGATATTTATACATTCACATACTGTCGGGATTTCCTTCCAATTTTTCATATATATATATATATAGAGAGAGAGGAAGGGATTGAGAAAAAGAAGGCAATACATAGAATTAAATTAATAAGTTCCACTATCACGATAGCTTCATCAGAACTGAAATTTTATTTCCCAAACACGAAGTCTACATGTGACAAGATGCGTGAGTGACAATTTATACACATATATATATATATATATATATATATATATATATATATATTGTAAGCCTTAGACTTTATATTAGGGTTGGGGTTATGACTTTATATATATATATACTTTAAGAAAAACCGGTCACATTTGGATTATAAATTTATTTCCATCCTGTTATGGGAATTGATATGAATCAAGAACACCAAAAATAACAGGATTCTTCAGTTCTAATGGATAAAATAATTCAGAATAGACACAGGAGGAAGGGTGAGAGGGGGTAGAAGAGGGGTGAACAGTTTTCTCCCCATTTTCGCCCACTTCCGGTTTTTAGGTTTCATTACCGGTTGTGATTATAAATTTATTTCCATCCTGTTATGAGTATTGATATGAATCAATAACACCCAATATAACAGGACTTCTTCAGATCTAATGGATAAAATAATTCAGAATAGACACAGGAAGGGAGAAAACTCTTCACCCCTCTTCTACCCACGTCCACCCTTCCTTCCTGTGTCTATTCTGAATTATTTTATCCATTAGATCTGAAGAAGTCCTGTTATTTTTGGTGTCATTGATTCTTGTCAATAACCAAAACAGGATGGAAATAAATTTATAATCATGCTCTGTGATGTCATTTACCAGGAAAAAATAAATGTTCTTAGTTGAATGATTTTTTTGTCCTGACAGAATTATTCCCGACTCCAGTTTAACTGGACCGAATAATATATATATATATGTATATATATATTGCAAGTTTTAGACTTTATATGGGGGTTGGGGTTATGACATATCAACCTTTGTAAGTTATTTAATGCCAAATCCTGTTTATACATATATCAAAAATATATGATTTGTAAACAGTAGTTTTTAGGTAATATTCTTAAACGAGTCAGCTCATTACTTTGCACACAGTCAAATGGTTTCAATATTGGTATCTAACACTTATAATTCAATTTGATATTAATCAATTGTTTGCACACTGTTGAATGGTTCCAATTATATCTATATAACAGTAACGATTTAATTTAATATTAGTCATTTGTTTGAATACAGTTAAATGATTATACATATAATTTGTAAGTGAATAGTTCGTAGGTAATTTCATTTTTAAATGAGTTTGAGCTAATTTTTTTGCTCACAAGTATTGCTATTATTCGCAGACAAATAAATGGTTTATTCAACACTAATAATCCAATTTAGGGAGGTGCCCGTGGTGTAATGGTTATTGTCGTAGGAAATGAACACGGCGACACGAGTTCAAATCCTGGACCAGGCTAATTGCATTTCACATAGCACTAATACCCTTGGGAAAGGTATGAATCCAATTATTCCCCCTCCAGCTATGGATAAATAGTAGGGTAGAATAGGTTCTTCAGCCTTGGTAAGGCAACAAGTCTAGGAGAAGGAAAACTTTGAATTCAAACCTGTTAAACTTCGCGAGGAAATTGACCTTGTGTCATATCCTACCCGAGCGGAGGGGTTGGTAAATATGAATAATCCAATTTACTCACGGTTAAATGGTTTAACAGTTTTATTTGTTTCATAGATGGGACCCTAACAGGTACTAGCACACTGGGTTAGAGTAGACCAGGGAGTAATGGCAGTGAAGAGAAACTCCCTTAAGCGCCTGGTCTGGAGCCTCATAAACAGATAGGAAGTTATTTATTAACTTACAGCAGTGGGATAAGTGCGTTCATGCCTTTCCCAGGGGTATTTGTCCGAAAGTGAACGTAATAGTGCGACTGGTGTTTGAACTCACTTGATATGGTGTCGTAGTTCAGCACATCACAAAAAGATTTCAAAAGATAATTAATTCTTTTATATATATATATATATATATATATATATATATATATATATATATATATATATATATAATGAAACATTTTATCAGATTCGTAATGGCTAAGGTGCTGAACTGCGAATTTGAAGTAAACGAGTTCAAACTCCAGTCACTCTATGTTCTCTTTCTGACTAATACTCTAAAAAATGTCCTGAACCCTGCCTTCCCACCATCTGTGGGTTAAATAGTATAAACGCTGTTCTACAAGGTTGACTTTGATATTAAATAACCCACGAAGGTTGATATGCCATTAGACAAAGAAACAAAAAGCTATATACATATATGTATGTGTACGCAGGTGTGTGTGTGTGTGTGTGTGTGTGTGTGTGTGTGTGTGTGCATTAAAGTATATGTGATAATGTACAGAAATTCACAAAAAGGTGTATAGTGATTTCATTTTAGTGTAAAGAACCTAATACATGAACCTTAATTAATTTTATCCTTGAATATGCGGCATTTTCATGATCCAAATTTTTATTCTTTTCAAATTGCCTGAAGGCACGGATAAGGTAAAAAGAATGATGGGGTTGCCTTTGAAAGGTTGGCACTCCTTAAAATCTCTGGTCCTTCCTGTAAATGTGATGCCAGTTTATGTTTGTGTGCTAATTTTTACGACATCAAACGTTTTTACTCGCGCCCTATTATTTGTATTACTCCCCCCTCTCTCTCGGGGTTAATGAGTACCCCACTAACTTGCAATAGCCTGAATGGTGGACAGTTGAAAAGCGGTTACACTATTTAGGATGAAAACTGTAGATATTTAAGGCTGAAAGAGAATCGATGTGATACTAGTGCTAAAAAAATACCACCCAAAGTAAAACTAATATCACTTGGTACTAGAAAATCCATGATGACTTCGAATGATCGCGAATGTCGCTTTTTAAATGCCTACTTCCTATCTTTCAAGTTGGCCAAACGTTTTATATTCGAAGTCAAAATATTTAGAACCGTCATTCTTTCCGTTCCCGCCGTTTCTGCGAGCGTCTGTTTCGATCGATGTTGACATCATTCAGTTTATCGATCAGTTCAGAAATCGATGATCATATTCTGATATGTCTCTTTTTTCACACGCTAATTATGGTTTTCTTTTGTCAGCCTCTCCTATTGTCAGCCTCTCCTATTGTCAACCTCTCCTAATGTCTGCACACACACACACACACACACACACATATACATATTCAGGCAGCAGAATCTTTTAGTTCTTTCGATCATGTTTGATCGAAAATACCTGTACTCGGAATATACAAACAGACTCTTTGAATAGTTTTTCTCTGCCACCCTTCTGTAAGTTGCTGGAAGGATTCTTCTGGTATGCCCCACAGATCCGTCGTTATGACCCTCTTAATGGCTTCTACGCCTTCAAAACGGGTCTTGTTGATGATCCACTTAAGCTTTGGAAAAGCAAACAGTAACACGTTGCAAGGTCTAGTGAAATAACCTACATTTCAGTTCAGTGGTTTTCCTCTCGGCCGGGAACAGCCGGAACCTCAAAACACCCCATCCCGTTACTTTTCAGACTTGACCAAATCGTCAGTGATAATCTTCCAAACTCTGTCCTTTTTATGTCCAGGTGACTTGTGATCATTCAAACAGTTAACCAACGATTGCAACTCACCAACTGCCTTACCTGCTCGACGTTGACCTCAGTCCTTGTTGTTAAAGGCCTCCCGCTCCTGGAGTCATCTCTCACTTCATCGTGACCTTCTATAAACCTTTTGTGCCATTCAGAAACAAATGTACGTGACATTGTGTTATCTCCATATTTCAAGTGCTTGTAACAGTTTTCCCTAATCTGATCAAAAATTTCAGGTGAATCGTTTTTCATTAATTATAGCCAAACAAACTGAAAAAGAGGAGGTCTAAACAAAATCATGTGAAAAAATACAATGATTGCAGATTGCTAAGTTATATTGTCCCAAGATGATAACACAGTCTGCTTATCCTTCTTTCACCCATAGCTCACACAGCACTCGTCGTTCCGTTACCTTTCAAACACACACACACACACACACACACACACACACACATATATATATATATATACATATGAAGAAAATAGAAAAACTAAGTAATCCAAAAGTGATGAATTTATTATAATAGAAAGTCAATGTTAAAACGTTTCGGTTTTAATAAACCTTCATCAGGATTTTAAAATAGTGAAAAATGTTACTTGAACAGCCATGGATGCTTGATGAAATAGCATGATAAATTCATCACTCTTGAGTGACTTTATTATTTTCTTCATACTGTTGGATTTATTTACATTATTTACTTATATATATATATATATATATATATGCGGTCTATATATATATATATGCGGTCTATATATATATATATATATATATATATACAAATTTCATTGAATATAATAGACATTTTCTGTCTAGATATTTTCTTCTGGGTCCGTTCCTATTGCCGTATTGCTTTTATCGTATTCGGTGGGAATTGATTTATGTATTGTCCATAGTTGTATGTATCCCTAGTACTTTCTACCCGACTTTGGGCCATCATCTATTACAATTGTGATGTAACTTTTGTTTTTGCATATTACTACAATGTAAGAGCGTCTTTACCGTTGAAGAGTATAGCGTTCGCTTTTAAATGGGTTTCTATAAATGGTGTCAGTTGCTAAAGACATTCAAGTACATTAGCACTGGTTTGAAAATTAATTCTATTAAGTGTCGGTTCCTCCTCTTAAAATCAACCCTAATAAAATGCAACCGACACTTAATAGAACTAATTTTCAAACCAGTGCTAATGTATTTAAATGTCTTTAGCTACTGACACTATTTATAGAAACCCATTTAAAAGCAAACGCTATACATTTCAACGGTAAAGACGGTCTTACATAGTAGTAATATGCAAAAACAAAAGTTACATCACAATTGTAATAGATCCTCCTCTGATGATGGCCCAAAGTCGGGCAGAAAGTACTAGGGATACATACAACTATGGACGATACATAAATCAATTCCCGCCGAATACGATAAAAGCAATACGGCAATATATATATACAAATTTCGTGGAATATAATAGACATTTTCTATCTACATATTTTCTTGTTGATCCTTTCATGTTGCCGTATTGATTTTATGATATTCGGCGGGAATTGATTGATGTATTTTCCATAATTGTTTATTTCCCAAGTACTTTCTGCCAGACTTTGGGCCATCATCAGGGGAGGATGTATTACAAAAGTGATGTAACTTCTGTGTGTACAGTACTGCTTTGTAAGAAGAAGAGCATCTAGGCCGTTGCAGTGTGTAGCGTTTACTTTTAAAATTGTTCTATAAATAGTGTCAGTAGCTAAAGACTTTTAAGTACATTAGCACTGGTTTGAAAATTAATTCTGTTAAGTTTAGGTTGCATGTTTCTAATATATAGTGCTTCGAGAATCTGTAGTTTTTGTTATATATATATATATATATATATATATATATATCACTAGTGGACAAGTTCACCTGCTTCGGAAGCAACGTCTCATCTACAGAAAATGACATCAGTATGCGACTAGTGGAAACATGGACAGCTATCGATAGGCTATCGGTCATATAGAAGTCAGACCTACCCGATGAAATAAAACAATTTTTTCAAGCCAGCAGTTGCTGGCATCCAAACTACTGTTTGGATGCACCACTTGGACGCTGACTTAGCATATAGAGAAAAAGCTTGACGGCAATTGCACAAGGTTGCTACTAGCTATATTGAACAAATCCTGAAAGCAACATCCCACAAAACAGCAGTTCTACGACTACCTACCACCCATCTCGAAGACAATCCAAATTAGACGAACAAGACATGCGGAACATTGCTGGAGGAGCCAGGATGAACTCTTAAGGGACGTTCTCCTATGGACCCCTTCACACGGACGCGTAAGCATCTGACGACCAGCGAGAACTTATCTACAACAGCTCTTTACAGACACAGGATGTAGCCTGGAAGACCTGCCGGAAGCAATGAATGATAGAGACGGATGACGTGATTTAGGGAAATCCATGCGAGCAGCATGACATGATATATATATATATATTTTCAAAAACAACTTTCGGTTTTCGAGCAGTCTTTTTTGTGCTCTGTAAAATAGAGTCAAAGTTCCACTGTACATTGGCCGAGTAGATAGAGTGTTTGCCTTTGGTCCGGGAGACTGGGGTTCAATTCCAGGTCGAGTCATACCAGAGACTTAAAAAAATAGTACTTGATACCTCCTTGCTTAACACCCAGCCGTATAAGGTACGTATCAAGGATAGAGTGGAGTAATCTAGGGAAAGGAGTAGCACCCTCTCCTACACCTCGATGTAGTAGCTATTAAAAAGGGAGCCTTCGGGTCGCCTCGACTACAATCGCCTACTTTGCTTTTTATTACTTTCTCCCCAACCCCTGTATGTATCTCAAATAAAACACGAGCATAAGCAATAAGTTGGGGGCTTATTTTGGACTGCTATATGTTAATATTTTTTTTTTTTTGTTAGAGCTTCAGAACTGTAAAGTTTGATAATAAATGATCTCTAATGATATCAGTTTTAATTGCATAGAATATGTTCCACTAGAAATGATAAAATCCTTATATCTTCTGCTTAGAAGCAAATTACCTTTTTATTAAAAAAAATTTCACAGCAAATTTTATCAATTTACAAACCTCATTGTGGCTTCATTACAGATTCAATTATGTTGATGTTATACGTGACACCTTTTTAGACTTTACACTCTGCAATTGTTGAAATGTAGTGAATACTATAATGTTTCTCTTGAATGACACGATCTATCTAGGGGAAGAGTCTTCGAGGCGTAGTACCTAAAGTGTGCCACTGAGACATCATAGTAAGCGGGTTCAAAGCCCAGTCACGCTATTACGTTCACTTTTGGGTAAATACCCTAAGCAAAAGCATGAACCTCCTTATCTCCACCTACTATCGGTTAAATAGTATTACAACTGTTTTTCTATGGGATGGCTTTGACATTAGATAATTCACGAAGGTTGATATGTCGTTAAACAAAAGAAACCAAGCCAAACCTATCTATCTATCTATCTATCTTGAATGTCTATCAATGTATTTATCGATCAGGATACTCTCTGTAATGTTGTGGGTAACGTGCTTGACTGCATTGTAGTATCTACCTATCTATCACGTATGTTTTTATGGAGCCTCATAATTCTGGGTTTGTGCCAAATTAAGCTGAAATTAATAAGTGACACCTCAAAGGAAAATAAATTTAAAAAGAAATGAATCGTGACTTCTCGACATTGAGTAAGATCGAACAAAAAATAAAGAGAAAAAAGTTGAGAATCATTTCAGATGCCATGAAATTGGCCATTGTTAAAGGCCAACATGTCATAAAATGAACATGGCGTCGTGTCTTAATGGTCTCAAGCCAATGCGTGGGGCAACAATACAAAATAGGATTTATGTCAATTATATAGAATTGGCCGCTGGACAAAGAAGCTCAAAGGTCAGGTCTATGTTAGTTTCCAATTCAAATTTCGGTCTGTGTTCAATAACAAACGCTAATAAAAGGATTGAATAGAAAAATTAACAAACAGCATAGTAAATCATAAAAATAAATAAATGAATCGATAAATAATAATAAACAAACAAACAAACAAACCAACAAATAAGACGTACTACAATCCTTCAATAAAGAGACAGAAACGCTAATGGAGGTGAAACAAATTTGTTGAACGTTAAAATTACGGATTCTAATACAGGATACATTCTCCTTATAGAATATACAAGTGACAACATCCAATAAAAATGTTTCATTCATCAACTATGATAACTGCATCCACTGCGAAAGGCAACACGCCGAGAAGCAATAATTTGCAAGCTCGTCGTGTAGATCAGTGGTTTTCAAACATTTTAGAGCCGTGACCCCATTTTATTTCTGGGTGTATTTCGTTGATCTCTAGATAAACAAAAATGAAACTTAGCAAAAATATTTAATGAAAATCGCGTTTAATATTTGTGCTGAGTAATGACATTTTGTGAAAGGGATGTGCTTGGTACAAATTGTGAAATTTTTAAGAAATATACACGTAGTTTACTTTGCACAATATTTCTAGATCTGTACTTGATCCTCATATTATCAAGTAATAAAAATCCTGTTTTGCATAAATATGTAGTTGCAAAAGTAGCAGTATTTGTACCGCCTTTTGAAACAACAATGGATACACAGAAGCCACGGTAAGAAAAACTTTTGGGGTTAAAATTAATTTTCATCGGTGTGTAATTGTAACTTGAAATACGAATTTGCGTTTCCATCGCAAATCGGATGATTTAAATTTTCAAGGCACCCTTACAATATCTGCAATGTTTCAAACTCCTGTGTATTTAGATTTAGCCTATGATTGGAGAATAGTTCGTCAAAATCTAAATAAAAACACAAAGAAAAAATGGTTAAAAGAATATTATAAAAAAGAACGTTTATAATATATGCGTTCTTTTATGCAATTAAACCATCGTGAAGAAATACAACTAACAATATATGGTGAGAAAGTAATAAATGTACAGATACACACTTAGATCACCCTGGTTGGCGGCTGATGAGGACAGAGTATCTCACGTGCTTTCACATGTTGTATGATGAAAAAAAATGCGTTCTTTTATACAATTAAACCACCGTGAAGAAATACAACTCCATGAACTTACAATATATGGTGAGAAAGGACTAAATGTACAGATACACGCTGAGATCCCAATAAACTAGCAAATGTGAGAAGATATATCATTAAAAGCAACAAATTCTGAAAAAGATATCAAAGAACTGGTAATTTCTGATATCCAACGTAATGAAACTGTAGCAATTAAAATGAACGCAGTTAATAATGAAACAAATAGTACATTAAAACAATTAAGCAATGATTGTATAAAATCTCTAGCCACAGAAAATGAATACAACAAATTAGAGAATAGTCAACCTCGAATAGAAAACCCAGACTACACAGAAAATGAGATTAAAATCAACGAAATGAAACAAAATATAATCAGAGAACACAGTAAGATAACTGGTTCTGATATGAAAGATAGAGCACATCTAAAAAAAATTGACAAAAACTGACAAAAATAACCAAATGTAGATTGTGGTAAAAATAAACTAGGCCACAGACGATCTTCTACAAGACTTTAAACCAAACCTGACGCTTTTAAGTGAAATAATATATATGACTGCTACAGTAATGAGCCCAATAATCATAACAAAGAAACAAAATAGCTTTAAACAACCCAAATAAAAATTAAGGATACAAAAAGAAATAGAGGTATATATATATAGGAGAAATATTCATATTTGATGAAATGAATAAAGAACTGCAACATTGAGCAAGAAAGCACTGAATTAAAACTATCTAGGACTACGACATGAGCTTGCATGACAGGAGAATGCCCATTACTCCCCCTGTCTCACAGATCTTGTCCAAGGCCCGTTTCCTGCAGTCAACTGAGAAGAAAGATTGAGGGAATGGAATTTAAATCGACGGTTGTAATTATTGCAGTCACCAAGTACAATTTTTGTGATTATATCTTTGTGTATCGAACGATTCTGATTATTATAGGCGCTGTTTTTTTTTAAGTCCAACGGCTCAACTTGCGATCTTTGTGTAGAAAATTTATTCACCACTCATGTTTCTTGCAAGAATGACCGTTCTGATTTCTGTTCCTGGTTTGTCATCGAAGTAAATGAATCAGAAAATGATGAAAGCAAGATATTTTGAAGTCGTTTTCGCGTGATAATGAAAGTAAATAATTTTTAGAATCAGAACGATAAGAAACTGTTAAATCTATTCTCAGTTTTATCGATCTTTTCTTTTTTCTATTTGATATATACATATATATATATATACATTTTGGGGAATATTTTATTATTTTCCAGAATCTCTAATTTAAGGAAAATTTGCTCTTCTTGCTCGATTTGGACTCATTCCATTGTTGCGGAAAGAATTTTAAATCATTATTTAGTGCGGGAATTGTTTTGGCCGTTGGAGTTCCGAATTTATGCATTTCGTCCAATGAGAATGAATGATGCCATTCTTCCTGGGTCGTCTCCCCGGGCAACATAAAAGGCCGCGCTAACCATTCACGCTCTCTCTTCGCTTCCTCACTTGCTAGCAGGACAGACCAACAACATGAGAGAGCACATTCTCTCTCTTCTCTTCCTCACAAACTTTTCGAGTAGGACAGATCTGTCCCCTCTTTCCCGTTAAAACCAGCGGCAGGCCACATCACAATGAGGGGAGCATATATAATTTATGGACAGTTGGTGCCTAGGAATTCGTTCTATATCAACCCTCCCAGACCAACGGATCCCAGAAGCATTAAATTGGATGTTTTATTCCGCCTTTGATATCAAATTTTTTGATTCCTGCTCCGTTTTCAGCAAATCGTTTTTTATCTTGACAACAGCGACTCGATTCCTGCTTTGACATTCAACAACTTTATTCCTTCTCAACTCTACAACTGCCTTCTTCTTCCTGCAACTTACAGCACAAGGGTTCATTCATTCAGGCTGCCATAAAAGCATTGTTGAAACTTATCAATATTCCCGCCTCCGTCATTTTATATTTTTTCTTTTAATATAACAGGAGGTAACTTATTCTGCCTTCCTGTTATCAATGGTGACCCCGACGTGATTTGAACACGCAACCTTCTGACTGCCTTCCTGTTATAACATCTTCCCTGTATTTTCATTGTCATCAAGATAATAAAAACAGAGACATACATCTTTTACTCCAATTTGGTTTTGCTATACTTTTATTGAGGTTTTGCACAGCAAAATTCAATTTAATTATCTACTTGCGAAGCTTTCAAAACGAAATGCACTATGCCGGTGAGGTTTAGTATATGCTGACTATATCCCCTCCAGAGGATGTGCACACACTTTCGCACACACATATATGATAAATAAGTGGAAAATGGATAAACCGAAACACAGACAACGGATTCAATTAATAAATTTCGTCTTTATTTACGCAAAGACTTCATTAGAATGTTGGTGATTTACATAGCGGTAGGCACTGGAGGAAATAGATAAAAACTGGGAGAGGCAGAAAGAAGGAGAGACAGAAAAGAAGAAAAGAGAGAAAAAGAAAGATAAAAATCAAAATCTGAAGCGTAGCGACGGCAGGACATATTAGCTACAGATTTATACGTTATGAACATCTGAGCGGTATGTAAGCAAAAGGGAAAAGTGCACAGTTAGCAACAAGCATATACACATTCATTAAAACATGAATATTAGAATATCTTATCTAAACAAAAAAAATCATTTACAAGTATGGAAATGTGTTAAGGAAAATAAATGTTTTAGCTTTTTGTTTTTTTTTTAAATAAAAATTAACCTTATCCATCGTCAATTTTATTATTCTTCCGTAAAATAATATTTGCCAGGTAGGGTGAAATATGAAAAAAGCCAGGGCGTTATTTGATGGTGTGGTTGGAATATGAAATGATGGCAGATTATATATATATATATATATATATATACGAGGGTGAGTACAAAAACTTCTACGCCTCACTCGGCTTTTACATTTGTCGCATACCTCTCACCTTTGTATGGGCTCCACCAGTAAATGAAGACAGAAATCTGAATTAATTTGTCTTGTTGTATAAGAAGTAGCAGTGTCTTCCCACAACAAAAATACTCAATTATGTTTGTTCTTTCTGAGGCTCGTATATTTATATATATATATTCATGCTTTTCCCCAGGTCATCAGTGTTAATTAAATGGCAAACAGACTCATCTAGGATTTGAACTCGGCTCTTCAAATGCATTTCTCACTGCGATAAATTTTTCGCCACGAATACCTCTCGCTCTCCCTCTTCCTCTCTCTCTCTCTCTCTCTCTCTCTCTCTCTCTCTCTCTTTCCCTATATATATATATATCACTTTGGTACAAAAGATCTTATTGCTATCTTTTTACGTAATGCTCGGGCAATTTTAAAAATGTCTTTGAAATTTACTCAGATTTTTATTGCTTGTGCAATCAATTAACAACAGGGAATCGTTTACAAGCCTTAGAAAACTTCTAAAGCTCGGAAAATACGTTCCACATAAACATTGGTAAGAGTTTAAGCATTTGCTTTCTTGTTCTTGCTTAACACAAAAAAGAAATACAGTTACTGTTGATGAAAAATAGATTATGAATATCCCAAAACAGGAAATCCTTGCTATCTCCAAGACAACGTTAATGCAAGTGGAATATACTATGGAAAAACATATGTATTTCTTAGGTTTGGTTTGGTTTTTATGCATATCAACAATTGTTGGTTATTTAATTCCAAATCCATTTTTATACATTTAAGCAATTCTATTTCAAACAATTCAGTTTAACATAAGTACACAATTAAAATTTAAAAACCGTTCTATTCCAAACAATTCATTTAAGCATAAGTACACAGTGAAAATGTCAGTTCTATCTCAAAAAATTCAGTTTAGCATAAGTACACTATTTAGTTCTATTTTACCCATAGATAGGACCCTATCAGGTGCTACTACTCCGGGCAAGAATGGGCCTGCGAACGATGGCAATGAAGGTAGACCTGGGGGCCATGGCAATAAAGTTTATCTCCACTTTCCCCATCATTATTGGAGCCTCACTATCAGACTGTTTAGTGCCATACCTAGGACACTCATTGGGGAAGTCTTACTCCTCTGCAGAGATGCAGTCAGTGTATTCTACTGTCCCAGCGACTGGGCCAAAAAAGTTCTATTTCAAACAATTCAGTTTAGCATAAATACAGTTTTTTTGTTTACACAAATGTCAAAACAGTTCTAATTCAAACAGCTCAGTTTAGCCTAGTTACACAGTTTAGTTCTCTTTGAACCATTGATAGGACCCTATCAAGTGCTAACACTCTGGGCCAGAGTGAACCTGGGAGCAATGGCAATAAAGTTTATCTCCGCATTCTCCGTAGTTCTATCATTATTGGAGCCTCACCAACAGACCATTATTGGAGTCTCACAATTAGTGTCATATCTAGGACACTCATTGGGAGAGTCTTACCCCTCTGCAGAGATGTAGTCAGTGTATTATGCAGCCCCAGTCGGCTGGGCTATACTTCTTCGGACTCGAGAGTCTTTATTATGTGAAGCTGCTGAAAATTTCTTCGTCAGACCAATAAGGATATTTATCCGACTTCCCAATAAATCAGATATAAGATGGAGCCACGCACGAATCGACACTCATTTATGCTCATTACAAAAAAATGTGTAGTGGCTAAACTACTAGACTACAAGATCACATAATAAGCTAGATAGAACTCCAGTCATGAAGTGTAACTTATTATTGTTCGTTTCTGTAGCTTTAGTCATAAAAACTGGGGGTGTCCTCGTGGTGAAATGGTTAAAGTGATGGACTGTGGAATCGTAGAAAGCGAGTTCGTACTCCACGAGCGCTATTACGTTCAATTTCGGGCAAATACCATTGGGAAAGGTATGAACCCCCTTATCCTCCCAGCTATGGGTTAAATAGTACCACTACTGTTCTTCTAGGAGAATGGCTTTGGCATTAAATAACCTACAAAGGTTGATATGCCATTAAACAAAGAAACAAAACAAAACCAAACCTTTAGTCATAAAAAGTTCATAACATGAATTATTTAAATATTATAAAACTTCTAAAAAGTTTGTTTTAAAAATTATCGTTTTCAAATGTGTTCTTGGTGAGAGTAAGCGTATACATCAAATAAATAATACATTTCACATTATAACGAAAGATCAAAAGATATGTACACAGAAGGAGATACGAAATCTCTTGTGAACCACTTCATCATTGTTCTGCTTTCACAAGATCAGTACAGGGGCAACTCAAAACTGAGTTTTTCTAATAATTACTCCAAAATGTCAACTGAGATTTTTCGAATGTTTGTATTTACAATATTAACCTCTAAGCATAACTTTCAAAACAAAATTCTAAAAATTCGAAAAAGTTTATATCATAACATTATCATAATTTCTATTTTCATTGTTAAATTATTTGTGAGATTAGATACCCTACCATTTACCTCCCCAAGCGGTCCTTGCACTTTAGGGTACACTTTTTAGGCGTGTCTACTATAAATGACTTCCGGTTTCATTTCCTTATGGAAGAAAAGAACCAGAGCTTCGGTATCTTATTCTTTCCTGATATAATCTGATATTTCAAGCATCGTTGTTTTACCCTTTCCTGACGGTTAATAAACCCATTGATGAACCTCAAATTTACTTCTGAGTTTTATTAATCGAAAGGTGTTTTGCTCACCGTCTGAGATAATGCACACGTTTCCCCACGAAACAGATGCATTTTATCAGAGACAGAATATATATATATATATATGAGGTGCACGTAGTGTAATGTTTATCGTCTCAGGAAATGGACACTGTTACCCGAGTTCAAAACCTGGACGAGGCTATTTGCATTTCACATACCACAAATACCCCTGGAAAAAGTAAGCATTTGACTATTCACCATCCAGCTATTGGTAAATAGAAGAGCAGAATGGGTTCTTTAACCACTCTAAATGGAAAATTCTGAATTCAAACCTGGTAAACTTCGCTGGAAAAATTGAACTTGTGTCGCATCCTTCTCGTGCGTAGAGATAGGGTTTATATATATATATATATATATATATATATATGTGTGTGTGTGTGTGTGAAACGTCCATGCTATTCCACATATTATTTGACACATCGTTTGTCCAGAAATAATAAAAATAAATTCCTAAACAAAAAAGATACTTCCATTTTTGGTTGAGTCATGAAATGAACTGTTCAGCACCTTTCGTATACCTAATATATATATATATATATATATATATATATATATTAACTTTGAAACTAGTGATAATATTCTAAAATGTTTAAAATAGAACAATTCATATTACAAAAGATAGAACAAATTTTATTCTACTTCGCGTAATAGAAATATTTAAAAATAAACTGTCACTACCACTTAGCATGATCTTGGTGATATAAACAAGCCTCAAATTTAGTAATAAAAACAAAAAAGAAATGATAATTTAGTTTAAATTTTGACAAAAGCGAAGGTTTGCGGCTGGGTGCCTGGACGGGTAGGGATACTCTGCCAGGGCACTTCCGCTTGAGTGGTGGACCCGTCTGCATCCTCGGGGTGTGGTTCGGGCTCGACCTCCAACTGGAGCGAAATTGGTCGGAAGTACAGGCTAAAGACGATGCCCAGGTGATAATCTGGCTTCGAAAGTGGCTGTCCTTAAAGAGTAGGGTGGATGCGTGCGCCATGTACGTCTTCCTCTTGATCCTTTACCGATTGTCTGTACTTCCTCTGCCTAGGGCCCGTCGGCTGGCGCTACAACGATCCCTCACCAGATTACTCTGGGGAGGTCGAAGACCGATGGTCACTAGACCTGTATTCAACGTACGCGCAATGGGAGTTTGGGTATGCCTGATCTGGAAAGCCACTGGCTCGCTGAAAGACTTGCATACTTGGGCTGATCCTTGTCGAGGGATGCGCTGTAGAGACGAAAGGTGAGTAGGATTTTTCCTCGCCTCAAATCAAATCCAAATGTTAAGGGTCGACGTAAGCCGATGGGCGAAATACCATTTGTCCGCGAATGCTGTACGGCCCTTCGTAACCTTTCTGGGTCCAGTGACCTTTCACGGCCACGGAAAGAACTGTATCGGGAACTAGTGGTGGGCTCTACTTTGGATCCTCTTAGTGAGCGGCACGGCTGAACGGCGGAGGATATCCGCTCTTATTGGAATTGGGCGCCAAGATCGAGTTTCTTGAACAATTCCGAGTTCTCGCTCGCCTGGCGGCTTGCACGGACGCGTTGCCTCTTCTCGGCTTGAGCTTCAGAGCGGGCCTGGCAGATATGCCCGATTGTGCTCGATGCGGCAGTGGCTTGGAAGAAATGGCTGAGCACGCCTTCTGTTACTGCGATCGAGTTCGTCCGTTCTGGGATCACGTCGGGAGTGGACGGCTCGCATCGAACCCAAGCTGCTCGTGGTGCTCGACGTTGGTTACATCGTAGACAACGTTTTGCCTCCGTTTCAGGGTGAGAAGTGTGTGGTGTTTATTAGTTGTAGCCAGAATGGTGATTTGGATTGCGCGGAAGAAGGGATTGTATGACGATGAAAACTTTTCTCATCGTGATCTGGTTTTGTACTTTAGGCATCAGCTTAGGGTCAAAATCAGATGCGATAGAAAACGCTTGGATTGCATAACATTCGACAAAAGGTGATTGAATGCAGCGAGCCTGGTAGTACGAAAGGGAGCAATGTTGGAGTCATCCTTCCCTCCTCTTCATGCCCATGGTGTCTACGGTCTGGTTCCTTCGGGACCCCATCCCAGGTAAGTAGGTTTTTTGTCCTTGAACCCTTGTTAGCAGTATGTTGTGAGTCATATTTCCTGTCAGTTAATTGTTAGTCTCCAAGATCTTCCCCATCCCTATTCTTTTTATACCTCAACCCTTACTCCAGCCCGCCTTTTCCGAAGACCTTGGAATCTCATTTGGATAAATTCATGTTACCCGTCCTTACCGCGCCCGACTCTGCCTTTTTCTTTTGTCTCATTAGATTATGAACCCCTCCCACTTAGAGTAGGTCTGGCTTATTTTCGGTGTTCTCGGAAACAAGAAAACAGTCGACCTCCATATCGTAGAAGGGGGGATGGGTGGGCAACCAAACAGGGAATTTTTTTTGCATTCTCTTTCGTTTTTTTTTCTCCCATCCCCATCTTATAAACATTTTTGTATATAAAATCATTTTTGTAAATAAAATCATACATTCTATTCGGGGTTTTAAGTAGGTCTTCCCACAGAGCAAGTGTGGTATTTTGGTTGTTGCAGCGTGCTAGGTGAAGAATGACTCATAATATATTGTACTGTTGAATGGGTCGGCGAATGTGACTAGCTAGGGACCCTTAGACTATTATAGTAGTAGCATGACCGCTCTCTTCCCCTCACCCACAAAATTTTTGAGGCTTTATGCCTACTTGTATGTATATATGAGGAAATGAATAGTTTAAATACTAAACAAGTTTAATTAGAAAATAGTATATAAATTACCTTGATAATAGTTCTGACGAGAAGTGAAAGTACTCGGTATAACACAATTAGCTACTTTGGAGAAATTATCTACAAATTTCAAGATTGTAACATAAAAAACATAAGGACTCTTGAAAGAAAAAAATGAAAAACTCCAAAATAACAAGGATTCGGTTTTATTTAATCAAACCTGTTTATATATATATATATATATATATATATTTAATTGTCGACTGAGAAGTCCATACGCTGACCAAGATACTCTCACGAAATGTGAGCAAATAGGTTTCTTTTGGAGGGCCACACACTTCTTCTATTGGAGTCGTAGTGCTTTCATTATATTGGTTAAAAAGTTCATCAACAGCATATCTGACGTCATTATATGATCTTTTCAACCCAACGGTGTATATATATATATATATACGACACGATTCATTAACATACAACATTAACATCATATTATCATTCAGTTGCAAATTGCACTGTAAATTGCTTTACTCTCTAGGTTAAAGCATTTTAGGTGTATTATTCTTGTAAAAATCTCGCTATACGTTACTGTTTCCCCTGGGTTATATGTATATATATATATATATATATATATATATATATATATATAGCTTTACCAATTGTTTGCTGTTTTGTTTCCTGGCGTCTGAGGGGGAATGCCGACGGAACCGAAGGTATTTTTGGATTTTGCCGGACGCGTGTGGGCTGCAGCCTTGCGTCCAGACCCACTTTAAAAAGGCCTTGTACCATACTTGTCCGGTGGTGGGACAGAGAACAAATAAAGTTATATATATATATATATATAAGCTTAACCCAACACACACACATAAACACACACACACGCATATATATATATATATATATATATATATATATATAAGCTTTAAATTATGATAAATGTATTACCTACTCAACTCATATTAAATCTTGCATGTTCAATATACAAGCAAATGTAAAAAGTATAAAAATCCAAATCCTGAATATTCTTTTGAATGATAACAAGCAGAAACAAGCACACACCTAAAGATGTACATACGATATTAAAGTGTCTATCTGTTCATAAAGAGGATTCTTAAAATCAATATTCCCAATTAATTTCATGAAGTTTGTCAAACAACAGAATTAAATGGCCATTTTAGATCGTTCCAGAAACAATCGAATATTTCGTTCTTCAGTGTGCCTATCGACTTTCTCAGCTTCTCCCGTACACTTCCATCGACCTCTATAATGCCTTCTTTCTTGTATTTCTCCTCAGCGTCTTCTCCCTACTATAACTACAACTACCTTTTTGTATTTTTCCTTCCTCTGTCTACTTCTACTTCTTTTATGTACTTCTCCTCCTTCCTCTGTCCCCCAATTTCTTCCTACTCGTTGTCAACATCTACTTCTATTTGGTATTTCAACTCCTTCTCGCCCAGTTGGCTGGGGCTGTAGAATACACCGACTACATCTTTGCAGAGGGGTAAAAAAAACACCCTGCGAGTGTCCTGGATATGACATTAAACAATCTGATGGCGAGGCTCCAGCTGGGAGCCTTGGGGAATGCGGAATATCTCTTCATTGCCATTGTTCCCAGGTCTATTCTGGCGCGGAGTGGTAGCATCTGACAAGGTCCTATTTATAGGTCAAATAGAACAAACTATATGTGCAAACAAATATGTTAAATTGTAATTGTAATATATAATACTTGAAACTATTTAACTGAATGCAAAAAAGAGCTCAGACTCGTTTAAAAATGTTATCTACAAAATATGTTTACATATATATATTTAAAACATATGTATAAACAGGATTTGGCATTGGATTATCTACAATGTTTGATAGGCCGTAAAACCAAACCAAACCTAACCAATTCTACTCCTTCCTCTCCCCGCATCTTTTTCCTACTCTCTGTCAACATCTACTTCTCTTTGGCATTTCTCCTCCTTCCTCTATCCGTATCTTTGTCCTACTCTCTGTCTCTCTGCGTCTATGGTGTTTCTCTTCCTTCCTCTGTCCGTGTCTTCTCCTTACTCTCTGTCTACATCAACTTCTCTCTCTTCCTTCCTCCGTCTCTCCATCTTCTTCCTACTCTATGTTTACATCTACTTCTCTTTGGTATTTCTCCTCCCTCCTCTGTCCCCAATCTTCTTATTTCTCCTTCTCTCAGACATTTCTCCTCCTTTCACAGTCCGTTATGCTTCTTATTCGTCTTCTCTCGACCGCCTTTTTCTCTTCTTTCTGTTTTAAAACATTCTCTTCCATTTTTTTTTTTCATCATCTCTTTCAAGTTCTACCTTTTCCACGCCTTCTTCGTTTTTCTACCACCAATACTTTCTTCTTCTTCTTCTTCTTCTTCTTCTTCTTCTTCTTCTTCTTCTTCTTCTTCTTCTTCTTCTTCTTCATTTTTTAATACGACTATTTATAATTTTAATATGATAACGAGAAAAACAAAAATAACAAGATTAAAACTTAGTCGATTTATGAATTTTTCACCGTCTCAATTTTTTCTCTCAAAATAAAATTCTATAAAAGATAAAACATCTGCTTTGATTTTAAGAAATGAGGATAATTTGTCTCTTTTAGCGAATACAATGTACTATGCGGTTTAATGCATGTGCACTGAATACAAAAATGTTGAAGAAAAAGACATAGTCATCTCAGTGGCTAGGTAAGCGAACAGAAGGCCCAAAATATAGCTTATAAAACTATTATGTTAGATGTTTTGGTTGGTTGGTTGGTTGATTGGTTGTGTTTTCTGGCATATCAACCCTTGTTGGTTATTTACGGCGAAATCATATATATATATATATGTGTGTGTGTGTGTGTGTGTGAGTGTGTGTGTGTGTGTGTGATTTGTAAATGAATAGTTTGTAAATAACATTATTTTTAAACGAGCAAATTTGTTTGCACACAGTTAAATGGTTTCAAGTATTCCCATTTATTATTTGCGCGCAGTTTAACTGTTTCAGATATTGTTATTTAATACTAAGAATTCTTTTTACCATTGATAATTCCTAGTAAAAGATCTAGTCCAGTTGGCTGGGTCTATAAAATACACCGCTTACATCTCTGCAGACGCCCACCCAACGAGTGTCTTGGATATGACATTAAACAATCTGATGGCGAGGCTCCAGTAATACTGGAGCTTTTGGAGAATGCGGAGTACCCTTTCATTGCCATCACTCCCAGATCCACTCTGAACCGGAGTGGTAGCGCCTGATAAGATCCTATCTATGGGTCGTCCAGAACTGTTTAACATTTAAACTTAGTGCAAACAAACGACTTTAGCTAAATTAAATTGTTTGAAATAAAGAAGTTTGATCATTTAACTGTGTGTAAACAAATGACTGATGTTTAATTGAATTGTTAGTGATACATAACAATACTTGGAACCATTTAACTATGTGCAAACAAATGAATAATGTTGAATAGATTAATTAGTGTTAAATAGCAATACTTGAAACCATTTAACTAAGCACAAAAAAGAGCTCAGGCTCGTTTTAAAATGTTATCAATAAGATATGTTTACAAATCATATAAATTCAATACATCGGTATAAAGAGGATTTGGCCTTAAATAACCTACAATGGTTGATATGCCATAAAACCCAACCAAATTAGTAAAAGACTGAACAATTCTATTTGACCCATAGATGGGATCCCAACAGATATTGTGACTCTGAGGGAGAGTGGGCCTGGAAGTAATGGTAATGAAGGGATACTCTACATTCGCCAAATTCCAAGACGTGAGTCTCACCATCAGATGCAGTTTGATGTTATTTCTAGGAATCTAAATGGTTTCAAGTCGTGCTGTTTAACTTTAATAATTCTATTCAATATCATTCATTCTTTTGTCTTCTTTTAAATGGTTTGTAGTATAATAAATAAAGTAAAGCTGGCGACCGTAGTTGAGGGTGACCCGAAGGCTCCCTTTTCAATTGCTACTACACCAATCTGTAGGGAAGGGCGCTACTCCAGAATTGCTCCATTTTACCCTTGATCCATACCTTAGAATGCTGAGTGTTAAGCAAGGAGTCATAAAGTACCATTTTTGAGTCTTTGGTATGACTCAACCTTGGATTGAACCCCAGTCTCTTTAACTGCGAGGCCGATGGACCAGTTCAAATATAGTAAATGATTATTTTTATTTGACACTTAGATGAGATCCTAACCAGTACTACCAATCTAGTTCAGAGTGGACCTAGGAGTAATGGCAAGAAGAGGTACTCTACATTCTCCAAAACTCCAGGACTGGAACCTCACAAACAGATGGTTCGGTGTCATATCCCTCTGAAGAGATACTTAATCGACAACCCCAGCTGACTGTGATGAAAGTACCAGATTTCGCGGTATATAAGACGCATGGGTTACTAAGGTATTGTTGAGTATCACCTACCTTTTCAGCATAATGAGCTGTTCCATCTGCCATATATGGCCATAGCGGAGATTAGTCTGGGAATAAGCCTACGAGTCAGACCAGAAGAGCCGTTCCTATCGTTGAAGTATATCATTACTCTATCACTAATCCTATGTTCTTATTACTAACAGTCTCTCTCTCTTGTAAATACTCTTTCCTGTAAATATAACTATTTTCCTCCCATATCGTGGTTTGTCTTATTATTATTACTACTTGTGTTCACTAACCAGAACACAACAGGTATTCGGGGAGGCGCCTCTGGTTGTGTAATGGTTAGCAAGCTCGGCTAGCAAACCTACACGAGTGAGTTCGAGTCTCATTGGGTGCCCCTTTCATTGTGCCACATCTAAGCAAAAAGTTTAGTAAATTTCCACAACAGGTATTCGGGGGAACTACCGCTCACTGCAACTCTTCCAAGCTTCATAGCTGTCGACTTAAAACTTCGTTTAAATAACACTCTTGTCATTGTATCAGCAAATCGAACTCTGTGTGATACTGGCATAGAATTATTTTAATGCTTGATGTGCGTCTTGTATACTGGGAAATGTTATTTAATTAGAATTATTTATATGGGTTTATTGAAGTGATGTACTCCTATGGACCCCCACATATAGCCGAGCAAAAGCAGGACGACCAGCTCGAATATACATTCAGCAGCTATGTGAGGATACGGGATGTAGCCCTAAAGACCTGCCAGAGGCGATGAACGATAGGGAGAAGTGGTGAGAGATGGCCAGGGATATCCGTGCTCGCGGCACGACATGATGATAATGATGATGATTGAAATGTCGAACAAATACGAAAGGGAAGCTTTCTATTTTTTATTTTAATCATTTTATCTCCAATAAACTCTCTCTCTATATATATATATAGGGGCCCAACAATGTTTTTTTGGACACTTTGAAAAAAGTACTTCAAGGTGGTCACTAGTGCCAAAAACTTTTGAGATTGTAAGTACATAGTTGAGGAGTGAAAATCCACTACTCGTGTAATCATTTTTTTTAGTTTGGCTTTGATAATTTTAGTTTTTTGTGATTTTTGCGAAAACTTGCGCGACACTATTTTTCGGACATGACAAAAAATCCTATTTTATTAAGAGCTATGTTCATATATATGTTGCTGTATGCAAATTTTCTGCTTGTACTCTGTTCTGGGGCACTGGCGCCCCTACTACTATGTTAACATAGGACAATCCAACAGGATAAATAGTCCAGACATTTCTTGGCAAAACAATTAAGTTTAATGAGGTAAATGCATTCAAAAGAAGTCGTTTGTTTGGCACGGAAGAAGCGGGAAGATGGCCTTAGCATCAGAAGGATGGCCATGGGTTTGAACCTGCCGAAATCAACAGTCGAATACATGCTGAAGACAAACTCTGAGCGGAAAAAGAAGAGAGGTCGGAAAAGATCAGTTGGCAAGAGGACTGAAAGGAGAATGAAGAGGACTGTGACACGGCTTTTGACATCTGGAGAAAAAGTTACAGCAAGAAAAGTGAAGGAGAAATGTGAATTGGATGTAAACGTCCGAACAGTACAAAGAACGCTGCATAGGATTGGTTTGAAGTATGCAAAGGCTAAGAAAAAAAATTACACTAACAAAGAAACACAAAGGAGCAAGACTGGAGTGTGCTAAAAGGTGGTTAACAAAGCATGTTGACTTTAAGAAGGTTATATTTACTGATGAGAAGCGTTTTAAGTTTGATGGGACCGATGAATGGTATACATGGTCGAGAAGGGGTGAGCCTGTTGTACTGAACAAACGACAGATGGGAGGAGGAGGAGTTATGGTTTGGGGTATGATCTTTGCTAATGGAAATATATGGTTGGAGTGGCTGAAAGAACGACAGAACAGCGAAAGCTACAAACAGTTGCTGGATGAGAAAGCGCTACCAAGGATAAGAAGAGAGATGGGGAATGATTTCATTCTGCAGCAAGACAATTGCAGCATCTATGTGTCAAAACTCATGAAAGAATGGATGGCTAAAGTGAATATGACTACTTTGGAATGGCCTACAAGAAGCCCAGATCTAAATTTAATAGAAAATGTTTGGGAAAAGCTTGAACAACTTGTCTATGTTGTTTATGATGGACCGGAAATAACGAAAGAGGCTCAACTATGGGAACGAATACTACGAGCCAAAAAACAACTAATAGAAACACGTAGAGATGTTATTGTGCATATGTTTGATCATTATGAAGAGAGATTGATAAAAGTTATTGAGAAGAAAGGTGATATTACAGACTATTAACAGTTTTTCAACGATGTCCGAAAAATAATGTCGCGTGTGTTTTGTAAAAAATGATGAAAATTAAATATTTTCCCATACCTAATCGATTTTCTTCCATTTTTATTACAGGTATTGTCTTTATATGTTTATGCTATTCTATTGAAGGAATTTCGCCACTCTATGGTACTCGGAAAGTCGAATACTAAAGTGTCCGAAAAATATTGTCGGGCCCCTGTATATCGAGAGACAGACAGACAGATACAAGATGCAATGAGTAAAGAGTTGCTACTTTAAGTTATTAATTTCGTGCATCCACTTTTTTCGGTTTTGGTCTACTGTGCAGCAAACTAGAGTCAGTTGGTCACTGTCAGTGTCTTCACATGACAGCATCATGACACAATTCGACCCGTCCAGAAATTTGGAAACAGTATACTGTACGAGTTATTCACGCTGGAAACTCCAAGACGAAGATTTCTGAGTGTTTGGAAGACATTTAGAGGACAGTGCAAAGGATTTAAAAAGATCCAGATGAGTCCATTAAGGTAGCTCGGAAGCCTCACTCTGATCGTTTTGTTAAGAAAAGAACTCCTAAATTTGTTGGAAAGACCCGAGCCATGACTGACAACGATCCCGGCAAGATCCATTGCCAGGGACGTGGGAATTTCTGAGTTTCTTATCACAGGATGTGAAGGACAAGAGGAAAGACCACGCTGTAAAGCTTTTTTAAAAAACTTAAACATCCCCTCCAACTGAATATGCTTTGGTTTTTTCCCTGATGAGGAAACTCACAAAACAACCCTTCGCTTACTCTGCCTCTACAAGCTGATGCATTAATTTGCTGTTGGCTTTGACCTTAGTGGGCATTGTCCAGCAAAGGCAGACTTGAGGCTGAAAGGCTCCCGATTTCGGTTGGGCCACCTTCGGATGGGCGAGCTGCATCATTAACACCTTTGTCACCCTGTAATATAATGGCCGAGGGATTTCCTTTTATATATCTTGCCTTTTGGTTTAGTTAGGCTGAGAACCTTTCGCTTAGCGCATGGGTTAGTTAGGTACAAACATGAGCGCCGGTGTTCACGCGCTCGCGGAGCGAACGTGTCATTCAGAGATGTCACAATAGAAACCCCAGATAGAAAATTAAACCGCGGGATGTGAATGACGTCATGCACCAGAAGCGTGCGCGGAGGATTTTGGGGATTTGAAAAAAAGTCTGTTAGTTGAGTTCCTGCCTGGGAAGAAGTAGGTTGACTTTCGGGGCTCGTCGTGGCCAGACGAATTTGTGCGCTATGGGCGCCACGCGTTAGTTGGGTTGAGAGCTGACGATGTAAAAGCAGTCAGCATAGAAGGATTGTGTCTCTCTATCCTTATGTCGAAAAACCTTTTAACTCAAAGGTAATAAAAAGTTTCGTACCTGAACGAAGAAGTCGTAAAATATTTTGTGTTTCGGGATTCCTATGTTATCTATATGTGCGTTATGGACATTATGGACGTTTTGCGTACCGGTATGAAAATGTCTATTTCACGTATTCGTGTATGGCTATGTAACAACCCTTGCATAGCACTGGACCTTACTGTCCAGTTTAAGCTATAATTAGGCATCCGTGCCTGGACCCAAGTTGGGGTCCATATCCAGCTAGGTTCTTCAGGCTCACATTGCACTAAGTGATCCGATGACCAGCAAAGTCTTGCAGGGTTCGAGCCTCGGCTCGTGCCCGACCTGACCCTTCCCTAATCCCCACTTTAAGCCGACCTTCGGGTCACTGACCTAGTGTCAAGTCCTGTCTGGTGAAAGGCAGAGACAAATACAGCCCCTACAAACTGTACCAATCTGGCTGAACACTAAACACCGAGTCCTGATCATGGTGTTTGGTTTGACCACAAGCGATAGTGAAAACCTCCATTCATCTTCCTATATGACCACAGACTCAACATGGAGGCTCACAACAAGTAGTTGGAAGAGGTAATGCTACCCTGGATCGAGAGGTTGATTGCTGGAAGACCCTACGTCTGGCAATAAGACTCCACACCATGCCACTCAAGCAGGAGAACCCAGTGCTGCCTGTCAGAAATTTTCGGCGACCACATCAGCCGTAACATCTCGCAGCCTAACTCCATCCTCTTGATTGTTATGAGTAGGGAGCAGTCGTACAAGAAACCAATAAAACTCGGTGCGACACCAAAGATAAACTGAAGCCAAGGATAGCGGCATCAATAACCAGTTTAAACAAGGAGACTATAAGAAAGTCTTGACTTATGAGATTGGAGGCAAGTAGCCATACAACAGGTGTTTTGAATGATGCTGCTTCCGGGATTTGTTCAAAGCGTTAGGTTGGAGCATAAGTGGTGCAACTATACAGTAATACTGACACGGTTACAACTTAGAAGAATTCTCGTTTGATTTTATCGGAGTGATCAGAAAGTCTTGATTTATGAGATCGTTAAAGCCAATGGCGATTTATCTAAATAAATTTAAATAAATTCAATTCATAATATTTCAAGATTTTCAAGTAATTTTGATGAATATATCGGATAAATTGAAACGTAAATGTCATTTTCATTTTTGCATAATTTACACGAGAATTTGCCCATCACACCATACATATATATATATATATAGAGAGAGAGAGAGAGAGAGGAGGGGAGGAGAGACTTCAGGCAGCAGGAGGCATTTACACCATCTTGATTAATGCACATGAACTCAGATAAAACTGAGTTTATGTATTTTAATTAAGATGGTGCTATCCCCTCATTAAATGGCCAGGCTCTGAAATTAGTAGACTAGTTGATATACATCGGTAGCTGTATCTCATCAACTGAAAGCAATGTTAACATATGCATAGGAAAGGCATGGACTGCTATCGACAGGTTATTGATATTGTGGCAATCTGATCCCTCCGAATTTGACCAAATCCCGAGAGCAGCAAACTTACAAAACAGTAGTTGTATTGCTACTTACCTCCCATCTCATAAATCATCAAAATAAGACGAGCAAGATATGGAAGAAAAGTAAGGACAAACTCATAAGCGACGTTCGCCATGCACACACAAGTGTTTTCCGATCAGCAAAAACTTACATTCATCAATTACATGACTTTGGATGCCGTCTAGAGGTCCTCTAGACGGCATCCAATGTCCTCACGTAGGCAATGGCTGATAGGGACGGATGACGAGAGAGAATCAAAGTACAAATCCTGGTCAAAGCTGTTTGTTTTTTACTTGGGAAATGCATAAATCTGTCTGTTCTCCTTGTCTCCTTCTAGGAAAAAGAAAACTCTGAATTCAAACTAGCTGTACCTCCTTTAAAATTGACCTTGTACCGCACCCTAACCGTGATGATACTGTTGGGTAAATACATATATACAGGGTGATTGAAAAAACTCCCTATTTTAAAGGCAGCGGTTGTATCGATACTACTATATGGATGCACTACATGGACGCTAACAAAACGGCTGGAGAAGAAACTAGACGGCAACTACACAAGAATGTTGAGAGCAATATTGATCAAGTCCTGGCGACAACACCCCACGAGACACCAACTATACGGCCACTTGCCTCCCATCACGAAAACTATACAAGTTAGACGAACCAGACACGCAGGGCACTGCTGGAGAAGCAAGGACGAGCTCGTAAGTGATGTACTCCTATGGACCCCCACATATGGCCAAGCAAAAGCAGGACGACCAGCTCGAACTTACATACAGCAGCTATGTGAAGACACAGGATGTAACCCTGAAGACCTGCTGGAGGCGATGAATGATAGGGAGAAGTGGCGAGAGAGGGTCAGGGATATCCGTGCTGGCGGCACGACATGATGATGATGATGATGAAAAATCATAGTTAAGAAGTGGATTATAGGAACTTTAGAATTGGGAATTACTTTTCAATCACCGTATATATGCCCCCCACCCTCACGCCCCGTGGGTTGAATACTCTTGTGGGTAATTTGCCGCGTACCACATAAGCTGAAACGAAATAGCTCTTCTCAAGAATTGAGCACTCCTGGTAGCCGATAACGTATATGTAAAAAGAAATATGTAAAAAAATTTCCTTCACTAGCGCAGATTTTAAAGATTGATGAGAATAAGGGTTTGGGAATTTATTCATTTATTTATACATATGATTTGTTAAGTGTTTGGTTTCCAAACTTAATATCTATTTATCTTTTTTAGTTTCTAAGCGTCTCAGTTAAAGTTGCTGGCTGTTAAGTGGAAATGACATTCAATCAGGAGTAATTTATCATGGTTTAATGTTCTTATTCTTTATTCATAATTGGTTATCCTAAAATTTATTGGCCATTCTCATTTCCCTATATTTTGTGTAGAGCAACGAGTACATTTTATAAGTAAAATAATAATTTTGCTCTTATAATTTGATTATTGGTAGATTTTTAAGTTTTATTGGTAATAAAACTAGTAAATGTATGTGCACCTAGTCACAAACTTTACACATGTACGTACGATAAGTACATTTCTTTATTCACATTTACTTTTTATATTTCATTTCATTACGTATTCTTTCTCTTTAGTTTCGTTTTGACAATAAATTATGTTGAAATGTTGTTCGTAATTGTTATTTTATTTATTCTTGAGAGGAATTAATATTTCTCCAACAATAATTCCTCCACAGAATGCTATCTTCAATGTTAGCACATGGAGTAAACAACTTCATTACAAACAACTAGCATTAGACGTCTACAAAATGTGCAACTCAAATGAGAGATCTCAACACATATAATAAGGTGGTAACCTTTCCTTCTCAGCGATTAGTTGTTACCAAAATCGTATAATTTAAGTGCTAGATACATATTTACCAAGGCCTCCATAGAGGCAAGATGAGACAAAAGGTCAATTTTAAGCGGAGTTTAACAGGTTCCAATACAGTTTTTTTCTCCTAGACCGGTTGCCATACCAAGGTTAAAGAACCCACCCTGCCCAACTATTTACACATAGCTGGTGGGAGAATAGTTGGTTTCATACCTTTCCCAAGGTTATTAGCGCTTTGTGAAATACAATCAGCGATATCCAGGATTTGAACCCTGTTTGCCGTCTCAATTTCCTTCAACGGTAATCATTACACAACGAACGCCTCTTTTTAAGTGCGATATTACTTTCTGAACCCACCAATATGTCTGCAGCTAATAGAGCACAAACCTTTCACACTATTTACGTTAGTGGTCAACAATTATCAACCACAGACGCTCTTCTTCATTCTTGCATGGTGTTGCCCTTGGTCACAGACAGCGGGGGCGTTCTAATGACGACTTTGCCAAGTCAATAACAGGTAAGTCGGATTTATGCGAAAAATTGACAGAGGTAAAGAGAATGATATTAAATAAGATAAAAAAAAAATCAGACATGGACACTTTGGTTGGATAAGTTTGCACAGATAAATGTTAGAGAAATATTACATCTTATTCTTTGTTGAATTAAATGAAACAGAAAGGAATATTATTGCAAAATGTTAACGTTAATATTTCTCCGACTATGATAATGTAACGCTTATTTATTAATTTATTAATTAATTTATTTATCTATTTACTCAGTTCAGTTTCATATTGTCGTGGAAAAAGAATCATTATGTTGTTTATTAGTAGAAATTGGGTTGAAATATAAGCTCAATTATCTTCTAATATGTATGTATTCTGAAGATCTTTCTCGTTTTAATTTATGAATTAAGCTTTATCTACACTTTCAAATTAATTTTTATTTCTAAATTAAGCTTTATCTATTCTTTTAAATTAATTTTTATTTCTAAATTAAGCTTTATCTATTCTTTTAAATTAATTTTTATTTCTAAATTAAGCTTTATCTATTCTTTTGCATCAATTTTAATTTGTAAATTACGCTTTTAATTTTTTTCAAATTATTATGTATACGAGTTATCTTTCCCTAGTTTTTTTTTTTTTGTTTGTTTGTTTGTTATTTTCCATCAAAGGAGGCGGAAAATCCGTAATAGTTGAAGTGGAAGAAATCTATTTAGACCCAAGTTTCAATGACGTAAGCATGAGAAAGATAACTGGTATCCATGTATGTTGGGGTGTGGAAGATTTGTTTGTGTTTGGTCGTTATTTTCAGGTTGGTGGCTGTCGGTTGTTGTAATATTTATCCCTCTTCGTACCCCATTCAATTCGTTCACGTCTTCTTTGCCAGTAAAAGGCTGCCAAAGAATTACTGAAGGAAGGAAGAAAAGGAAAGCGACGAAGGCACCTTTTAAATTTCAACTTTATTTTTGGATTTAATACGGCTAATCTGTAACGAGGAAATGCTTTCCTGGACGATTGGTGATAAGTCCAATGTCGGTGGTTAGTTATGAGTTTGAAGGTCTGTCCAGAATCTTGTAGATATGTTCAGCAAAGGCTGCTACTGGTGGGAGAGTGAGCCACCGTACCGTTAAACAGATACGCGGTCTTTCCCATAAGCAGCAAGAGAGAAGTAGTTCTTTCCAGTCCAAAGGGTCACTGCTGAATGAGAAAGAGTTTCTTTTTAGCGCCGATAAATCTTGTTTTCAGGCATGCGCGGATCTCGCTTCTTGTCAGAGATTTCTGGGAACTGCTACACTTTTGGATCTGTTTTTTTAATTTTGATTTTTTTAATCACATATGTTGGGGTGCACTTTGTGAAATGTTTATCACCGTGGGAAACCAAATCAGCGATTCAAGTTCAAATCCCTGGTGAGGTTGTCTGCGTTTCCCTTTATGTTTAGGAAATCCATGAATCAATCTATTCTCTCCTCTCACTTATGCGTAAATAGTAAAGCAGGCATGTATTTTTTAACCTTGGTTGAGCCACCAGTCTTGGAGTAGTAAACACTGAATTTAAACCAGCTGTGCTCCGCTTAAAAATTGACCTTGGGGTGGAGGGGTTGTATAGATACGCATATGCATCTCGAATAGAGATTGTTTCAACACAATATTTGTATTGTAAATAGGACTTCCGTCTTTTTAAAGCATATAAAATCTATATTTTTCAAAACTGATAAATTTACTTCCAGGAATGTTTTCTATATGCTAAAAAAAAAACACCCTGTCGGCAAAGCTTTGAATACATTGCAAAGGAGTAAGTTCCCCCACCCACCGAAAAAAGGGGTTTGCTGGTTATGACACTAAGCTGTATCTGATGGTGAGGATCCAATTCTGGATATATGAGTTGTACAAAGTACTCCTTTCATTGTCATTACTACCAGGCTCACTGACCCGGAGTTTGCTAACTAAAAACTCTTAAGATACAACTACACACACAAAAAATGCAAATATAAACGTATAATGAATGTGATTCTCTCACCTCGAGATATGAAGAGAATCTTGATGAGCTGACATGCAGTTAAAATCAATCAAACTAAAATCAAATAAAGCAGATAAAATTTTCTTAGCAGATCTTCTTAGTATACACTAAAAATAAAAAGAGCGAAATAATTGCTTTGTTTTTTGTTTTGTTTTAGTTTTTTAGTCTTTTTTTTTTTAGTTTTTATTTGGGGAGGGTTCTATATGAGACCCAGGTGGTTTAGTTGAGTCTTAAAAGCAACTTGGATGATTTTCTTGTATTTTAAGGAACTGAAAGTAAAAACAATATTATTCGTTCGATGAACCATTCGTACAACTCTTAGGTTTTAATTCTTCTAATTTAAAGAAAATCAATATTTCTTAATTGACAAATTTAAATCAATTAAATCAATAGAACTTTAAAGAACATGTCATAAACGGAGACCCAATCAGAAAAGCTAAAAGTGCTTTACAATCAATTTGTTCTTCATTTCAATAAAACGAGCTTATTATTAAAGAGAAAAGAAAAAATTTCACTGAGTGCGGGAGTAGGCGTTCAGAGTGGAAAACATACAAGGAAATAGTGATTTTATCCAGATGAGGTCGAATCAGACAGACAGACACACGAAAGCTCACATAATGCGGTCCTTGGATTGGATTGAATTTGTTTTGCGTGGTTTAAGAGATCAACACAACTAACAATAAACGAAGTATACACAACAGTATAAAACGCTTTACGGATACCCCGACAGACAGTGCTTAAAACAATTTTGGTTCAATGAAAACTAACACGTGTAAGCACAAGTAAGCATAAAATAACTAACATCATGGTATTTTAAAGGAGTAGGATCTTCGCAAATTGGTTGGTTTGGTTTTTATGGCATATCAAACCCTTCTGGCTATTCAATGCCAAATCCCGTTTGTACGTATATGATTTGTCAACGCATATTTTGTAGATAACATTTTAAAACGAGCCAGAGCGCATCTGTTGGCACACAGTTAAATGTTTTCAAGTATTGCTATTTATCGCTTATATTTCTAGTCATTTATTTGCTCACAGTGAAATCGTTCCAAGTATTCTTATTCAAAATCAATAATTCAATTTAGACAACAGTTAAAAAGGTTCAAGTATTTTAGTCAACACTAATAATTCTATTCAATGTTACTCATTCGTTTCCACACAGTTAAATAGTTCCAAGTACTTCCATGTGGCACGAACAATTCAATTGCCCAGTCGGCTGGGGCTGTAGAATACATCGACTGCTTCTCTGCAGAGGGGTAAGAACCCCCCAACGAGTGTCCTGGATATGACACTAAACAATCTGATGGTGAGGTTCCAGCAATCCTGGAGCTTTGGGGAATGCGGAGTACCCCTTCATTGCCATCGCTCCCAGGTCCACTCTGGCCCGGAGTGGTAGCACCTGATAAGGGTCCTATCTATGGGTTAAATAGAACTACGTGCTTCTTTCACAATACTGATTTTTGCATTTAAACTGCGTATTTATGCTAAACTGAATTGTTTAAAATAGAACTTTTTTGACGTCTAAGCTGTGTACTGATGCTGAACTGAATTATCTGAAATAAAACAGTCTGACATTTAAATCTGTATATTGCCCAGTCAGCTGGGGCTGTAGAATACACTGACTGCACCTCTGCAGAGGGGTAAGACCAACCCCCATAACGAGTGTCCTGGATATGACACTAAACAATCTGATGGTGAGGTTCCAGCAGTGCTGGAGCTTTGGGGAATGTGGAGTACCCCTTTATTGCCATCGCTCCCAGGTCCACTCTGGCCCGGAGTGGTAGCACCTGATAGGGCCCTATCTATGGGTTAAATAGAACTAACAGCATACTTATGCTAAAATGAATTGAGAAAACTGAATAGCTTGAAATAGAAATGTTTTTGACAATTAAACCGTACTTACACTTAAACTGCGTGCTTATGCTTAACTGAATTATTTCAAATAGAACTGTTTTTCGGCATTAAAACTGTATTTACACTTAACTGAATTATTACATATAACTGCTTGAATAGTTTGAAATGGAAATGTTTTTGACAATTAAACTGTGTACTTATGCTAAACTGAACTATTTTCAATAGAACAGATTATTTACATAAAAATGGATTTGGCGTTAAATAACCTACAAAGGTTGATATGCCATAAAACCAAACAAACCAAACCGAACCGAACAATTCAATTAAACAGTCATTTGTTTGCACACTGTTAAATGGTCAAACAGTTCTATTTATTTAACATCACTCATTTGTTTGCACACAATTAAATGGCTAAGCAGTTCTATCCGATCCATAAATGGGACCCTATCAGGTACTACCACTCCGGCTCAGAGTGAACCTGGGAGTAATAGGAAAGCTCAAAGACTGGGGTCTCATCATCAAATAGTTTAGTGATATATCCAGGACACTCGTTGGGAACGGGTCTAAACTTCTGCAAAGAAATAGTCAACAATTTTGAATAGATTTACAGAATGAATCTATACTGAAGATATAGTAATTTACAAAGCTCTTTGCTTCGATATGGCACAAGGCCGAATGGATGGGGCGCCCAATGAGACTCGAACTCACTCGTGTAGGTTTGCTACTCTAGCTTGCTAACCGTTACACTACCAGAAATGCCCACTGAAGATTTATCTATTTCATCTCTTAATCATAAGGCTCGAAATTTAAAAAAACGTTGCTTTTAATTGGGGAAAACATTGGAGGAGAAAAAAGATTTCTTGAATTGTTTTGGATTTTGATCCTTCAAATTTTCCCCAGCAAGTCAAATATCTACGAAATCTCAAAAGAATTTTTTTAAAAAGAGCACCTACACGCTGATTGGTCAATAAATGCAAAAATACAAATGCAAATATTACAACTTTTCAAGCTTATTTTTTGCACAAAAATTTACACTTTTTTTAGTATGCAAATTTGTTGATTTTCTATAGGACTGTCATTTGAAAATAGATATGTGTATTTTTATCGTGTCTTTCTATATTCACATCCTACAATAGATTCCACTCAAAGTGGAATTTGGTGACGTAGGTCTTCGAAAAAAGTCAAATGATTATCATTTTTGAGGGCCTCGGGATATGAAATATTTCAAAGAGCTAAACTAGCTGACTATCATTAGTGAGTCTGATTCTCACTATGCCCTTTATACACCTATCATAGGCTAAGTTTACTAAATGACTATTAATTGATTTTGATGACGAATTCTTTAGACGCATTTTATTTTTCCTTTTTTTTATTTTTTTTAAATTTTTCACGGCGTTTATCTTGAATATTAGCCACCGTGTAACCGAGGCCTAAAATACACTATCTGCATTCTCTGCAAAGTCAAGATCACATAAAAAAGTGCTACCGTAGTATGACGCTAAACTGTATCCGGCAGTGAGACTCCAATTCTGAAACAGAGCAGGTGTGAAGATATCGTTGGTTTCTGTTACTTTCAAGTTCACTCTGACCCGAAAG